>CALNHX010001479.1:0-176319 GCA_940337035.1 Agriotes lineatus
TTTCTGGAGTTCTTTTTTTCCTTTATATTTTTTTATTTTCGCTGTGCAATTACTATTTTGAATTACGTTGAAAACGTAAGTGTTTGTTTTGTTATGATATTGATTGTACTCTACTTCCTCGGGGCTGTCTTTCATTGTATAATTTCTAGATTTTCATTTCTAAGTTTTTTTTGGATTATTTGCCATATTTAACAACATTTTTATTTCCCCGCCTCTTTATTGTAGAGGGTATCGTTTGTTTGTAGTTCTTCCTTTCTTCTTTTCCATTTCTACCATACCAGTTTTTCTCTCAACTTTGTACGTACCTCGTGGTTTATTACTTGCTCTATTGTGAATATTTCTTCGTCTACTATTAATTTGTTGTACGTGAGATTTGCTTTCTACCCTTTCTCTTCTGAAGTGCTGCTAGTTATTTTAGTGGTTAACAATATTGCCTAATATCACTGAAATTAGAGAGACAGGAGCTATCCAATACCATAGAAAGCTAATATGGTGTTCATATCAAAGAAATAATTTGTTGCTGACTTCAGATAGTTTTTAACGTCGAAATAGTTTTTTTGAACATCTTCAAAAATTATACATAAAAGGACAATATAGAAAAAAGAATAGAATTTCAGCATTTCTATGATACCTGACTGGCCAGCTAAATCCATGTTCTTAGAGTATTGGCCAGCATGAAGACCTAAAAACACTGGAAAATGTATTGCTATGATACATAAAGAGCAGTCTATGTTGAAGATTAATTTAAATATAAAATTTGGTATATTAATATAATCAAATAAGAAAAATTTATAAAAGAATTGCCTGTTTAATTGAAAGTTATTAATAGAATTCAATTTTGTTGCAAACTAAGATGATATATATAGCACTTGAGTATTCTTTAATGGTTTTAGTAGTATAAGATACATACCTATATGCGCAGATTACATATGACAAATATAATTTCTATTGAAATAATAAGATGAGTAGGTAGAACTCAAATTATTTTAATTTGTAGAGGGCATAAATAATTGTAACTTAGAAGCTAAGCAGTTTTTGTTACCATTATTAGAAAATCACAGAATATATAATTTTGATTTGAATTTTTGATTGCAATAAAAAATATAGAAATTTACCCTCTAATTTTTAATGTGTAAGGTAGTGAAATGCATTTAAAAGGGGTTATTACTAAATGACGTGTGAAATATAAATGGAAACGTAAAGAAGTTTATTAGTTATGAAGATGCAGTTATTGAAGATTATTGGAAGGGTATTTAACTAGATACAAGCAAGTAGAAGCAACAAGAAGAGAATTAGATTTGGATAGAGTCATTTATTTTTATTAATACAAGTGATAAGAAGCACATCAATTAAAAAGTTATACATTGGGGGTATGTTGATGGAGTACTGAGGACTTGAGGAGCTGGCTACGTAGGACAGCAGAGGGACTTCAGGACACGGGAGATTTTGTTGGTTGCTGGCGACAGAGATAGCCAAAGCTGGAGCTATAAAAGAAGAATATTAATCAAGGATCATCCAGGATAGTCTACTTGCCGTGGAGCCGTTGGAGTAGAGGGAACGTCTGGAAGGTGACAGTAGCTTTGCTGAGGTGGAACGGCACCTTTCCTGTTAGCAGCCAGGGTTTTGACAGATCGGCACATAATTGTCATTGAGCGGGACATCACTGCAGGACTAGTAAAAGGATCCAGGCAGTAGACGTCAAGAGGAGTGTTGTTTGGACGTGACATTCAAGCAGTAAAGGTGAAAGTTGTTCAGATGGGGTTTTAAGTTTATCCTATTGAAGCTATATTCAATAAAAGACAATTAAAAGAGTGTAATTAATATAATCAAGTACTTACCTTAGGGCATTGAGTCAATTACATGTGAGTAGAAAGAATATTTGTCATTTTAATTGAGAATATTGCTGGAGCATTGTTTGACGTGCAGGGTGACAGTTAGTCATTAAAATATAATTTCAATTAACAAACTACTAGATTATCGAACCACCCTAATAAGAGTCTCAAGGCGCTATTGCTTTTTGTAAAAGTTTGAAAATAATGTTAATTATCAAATACATTGCATTGTGTAAGTACCGATATTAAATAAATAGTTAGGCATACACAATCAAGTGAAGCTTCAACAATACATAAAATAAAATAGTATATAGTTAAACATGCTCTTGATTACAACGTCAAATGAAATGAAGAGCTGATATACTAGACGACATGTTGCAAGCAGAACCGGTGAATTATGGAGGTGCAAACGAAAGCTTAAAACGAAGTTAAGGCTGCTACTTAAACAACAGATTTGGTCCTGAACAATTATGTTAATTAAACAGCTGAATTGCAGGAAAATTAAAAAAAGTTTAGTATTGGAAAATATCGTATGCTACGCCCATAAAACTTTCTAAACTAATCAGTATAAATTGAATCAATACAACAGTGACAATAAATTTCCAATTAGGAAATTAGGAGTGAACGCATGCCTATCATCAGTGAAAATTCGTTGTAACATTGAATTGAATACTATATATTAATTAAACGAAAGAAATTAAAATTTGTGTCTATAATACGAGTATGTATCAACTTTTAATTGCTCACTAATTGCAAAAGTAGGAAATTATAAAAATTTCAAACAAAATCGTCATTTTGCTCATGCAAATAGCTATTCGCACAATATTGATCGTTACTAAAAGTTTTCACACTGCAGTGCATGTAGTCCATTATAAATTTAATAGTGGAAGAGAATGGGCATGAAACAAATAATAGATAACAGAGTGCGCCATGGAGAGTTTGAGATTTAAGAAAATTGAACTGAAGAAATAGAACGGCGGCTTTTGTATCAACACATATATAATGTTGAGTATTTCATAAAACATTATTTGAGCAGATCGTCGTGGTTAAAAATGAAAAAGTACCTAGATATGTATTGTCATTTCAAAAAGACGGTGTTACTGACCTCAGTACAAAAGCCTGCTAAATATTTAGCTCTTCTGGAAGAAATCAAAGACATTTAATTTCAAATGCGTACTGAATAGTTTTAGAGACACATTTTGGAACAGCTGGATGAATGTGACCCATACAATGTGTTCATGATGGAGCTTGGTTCACTTTTCACACATCGTGAAAAACTATTAAGTGCAAATGCAAAGATCAGAGATGACAGTTTCGATATTTTTAAATGTAAGAGAACTTAAAAATATAAATAGTAGTTACATTAAACTAAAAGAAACGTTTCCGACCACTGTTTTTTATGAATAGATTGCATGTATAAGTTTACATTTGCAATATTTCAGCGACAAAGTTGAATAATATAATAAGCAATTCAGAAAATCTTAACAAAGTTGTTTGAAGTAAGTCAAGTCTAAATACCTTACACTAACTGTGAACGAAAACTTCAAATTCCTGCTTTTATAGGTTTACTAACGAAAATTAACAAGGCGAAACGTATGAAGCCATATATATAATACACATATATTGCTGGTAGGGCCTGGAAACTTCAGAAAACATTACGGCGCCGACATAGTCTCACTTAGAGTATAACGCGTCTCGTGCGCATGCGTGAGAATTTGCACTCCGCCTTTAGAAGCGAATTTTAAACTTGACCACTTCCCCATTGGGCGGACGACGCCGCCGCGCTTGCGCACAGCTCACCGTATACATTAAGGAGTTGGTTGTGTGTTTCACTTCATCGGCCAGTTTCCCACTCATAGCCGCTAGCAATATAGTAAGTATTAGATATATGTATGAAGCCGCCTTTTATGTGCTATTTACCTGTTCGTTCTAAATATTAAAGTAAATTATAGATTCTATTTCACTCAACAGACGCGTAGCTGAGAGTAAATCTATTAGCCTTATAATTTTATTGGATTTTTAATGGAAAACAATCTGTAAATTAGACGCTAGTTCATCTTGCAATCTAGCTTTTTCATTAAAGTTGTAAAAGTTGCATCACTGAAGTACCCATAAAATCGACATTAGTGCATGTAGAGATAAGTACTTATCTGATATTAAGTGCTCATGTCTACAATATCGTAAAACTGTAATTGCATAAATGTTTTTAGCGACATTACCATAGAGTTTTCTAAGGAAATACATTAGACGGAGTCGCATAAGCAAGTGATAGGGTAGGTATATATTAAGAGATGTTAATATTTTTTATTGTTTGCTTAAAAAATCTCGGGAAATTCATTCAGTTTTTTATTGTTAACTGCTATATTACACAACAGTTTCTGAGTAGTAATAAAATTTATATAAGTTGGCTGCTCTGATATTTCCCGGTATTATCAAAACATTGTTGAGAAATTTCACTATTCCTAATTTTTATTGCTACTTCAATAGAAAAAATCCTGGCTGTTTGTGGATATATCTTGCACTAGCAAATTCACCACATTAAATAACAATATACAGAGAGTTTCAAAAGCATGGTGTCAAGATTAGAGTTATAGGAGACGTCGAAACAACATTGTTGCATATAAATATTTTCTTGTAAATCCCTCCCCTCTAAGTTACATTCTCCTGTACGAAAAGAAAAGTTGGAAAATTAGTAATGGCCAAGTATGTCTCGCCGGATGGATGTAAACATTGTATCTCGAGAAAGACATAACGTACTAAAATTATTTATGTGCCAACTTGTATGGAATATTAATACAAAGAACTAAAAAGCTTTTAGACGGAATCAGTGGCGTTTCTTTGTATGCCGTTGTCAATTTGTATTCTGATTACCAATAATAAACGTAAAGCAGTAAAGTAGTTGCGTTATCGATATGGTCTAGCGGAATTCATACTATATTGCCGAGGCAGAGGTCACGAGTTCAAATCTCGGTTCCGGAATTTTTTTTAAAAAAGTTATCGAACGATGAGGATGCAAATTCCTAACTTTTCTCACCTTTAAATCTGAAATATCACATTGTCGACGCTCTCTGCCTCATTCGCACTCTGCTAACGGTAGGCGTTGATAAATCAATAACAATATGTTAGCTTCAATTTTCTTAAATTGTCAGAATCTCAATTATCGCAACGTTACGAGAGTATGCTTAAGGGTTCGCTAGCTAGTCTCAGTGAAAATGGCGTCTTGTTCCTTACAAGAGTCTATAAACAAAGATTATGAGCGCCAACAAGTCTTTACCTGCAACAAGTATACCAAGATAGATGGAGAACTTATAAACTCAAATAAATTGCAGCAGGCAATCGTACAATATCTGAAATACAAAAGGTAGCAGTAACGAAATAAGACAATTAATATTATAAGCAGTACATTAAATTTATTTAGCAAACATTGCATAGAACAGTCTGTACAACAGGTTCTAACAGCATTACTTAAACATCTCAAAATAACATTTTATACTTGAAATTAATCACACAACAATGAGGATTTAAAGGCTAAGCACATAGGTATAAATTACATGCAGTTTTACACTAATTCACTCTCTGCTAACTCTTGAATGTTAATATCATTAATATCAGTTCGATAGGTTGTAAGTACTAATCTGAGGGTTCAACCTCCTGCAGATGGTGGCTAAATTGCCTCCAAGCGAGCTCTCACAGCTATTCTGGCAGCAGATCGAGAATGCTCGAAGGAAGCACAAGGTAGCAAGCAAAATACGGCTGCAAAGCGGATCGCTCAGGAAATGTGAATCAAGATCAAATGAGGCTACCAGGATGAAGGCAATGTATGCCCCCAGGGACAGGCTGTGTCGGCAAATTTTAGAACCTGCCATAAAAGCTAGAAACGCCATATGCTATCAGAAAAATACAAAATTCTACCAAAATGAACTAAAACCTCACCCTGTAATACAGGATTTTATGACCAGAAAGTCTAGCAACTTACAATAGATGATCTGTCTAATAGACACGTCCGAAATACTTGCTGTAGGTCCGAAATCCGCAGCAAAGCAAAGCCTTTACGAAGAATCTCTCCAAATGCAAGCATCTAAGGGGCTAAGTCCGGGGAGCCAGGCTGAAGCCACTCAAGGAAGAGAACGTTATTAGAGTTGCGACAAGTCGCTTGGTATCTCAAAAACCGAAACAAAAGACGCCTGTGCTACAAGATAAACTTTCTTAACGCAGAGATAGCAAATGCACGAGCGTTGTCAAAAAGCCCAGCAAACGTTTATCGGTATAGCGAATAACCTCTATCGGGGCAATATGCGAACGGACAATTAAGATGCGTTTATACGACTAAGTTCTATACGGCAAAACGAATGCTACTCCTGAATATGCTCTTGACACGTAACAAATAATTAATGCCAGCCACCCTTGCAAATTCTCTTTACCTGAAGTCTTCGCACATATGGGGTGGTCAAATACATAACACAATATAATAACGGCCATACCACACTGAAAGCACTGCTATAACAGATCACGAAGACTACATTAATGTATTTTAAGGAGCGGCCAAAGAGAACATGAAAGAAACCTCTCCATCTCACTACTGCACCTCTTCGTGCTTGTTTCTATTATAAGTACGAGTAGGTAGCTAACGACGAAAGTCAAAAAGTGTTTCACAAAACTCTCAGAGATAAGATATGCATCTTTTTGAAGATATCTAAAATAATTTTAAGAACACCAGCTGTACCTTTGGCGACGTTCAAAGTAATTTTAATAAGTTTTTCTGTTGGTCATATTTTAAGTCATCTTTTTAATATCTAAATCCTAGAATAAAGATAGCAGCTTAAAACACGTTTCCCGGAACAACGTGTTTTAAAAATTTTAAAACACGAAACGAATATAGCAACAATAAGAGTTTATTAAATGCGTTTTTGTATCTTGAAGTGTTACATTTATTTGTTTATTCCCAAACTGCTTAATGCGCAGATTTTCTTTAACTTTTAAGGATGACTTCAGCATCGAATAATGCGGCCAAAGTGAAGCATGTGGCGTTTCTTGCTGCAAATCAAATGAATTAAATATAAATAGAAATGAAAATAATCACAGACTTACTTTCTCGTCTAAATAAGCAAGAATTACCTCTTCTGTTACCGAGGAGACTTTGTTATTTTCTCACCAATGGCAGAAATTTTAATAAACCTTCTCGTAAGCAGCTTTAGACTTCACGCGCAACAAATTTTCTCGCAAATAAATGCCCCTTTTTAAAATATTTTCAGGAATTTGATTTAACTTTAACATTTTCGTTTATAAAATAAACAACATATCCATAGCGACTTGTGACCAACGTGGTTGATCAACAAAAAAAATTTTGAATGGCACTCCTGCGAAAACGCTTAAAGTATCTCGGGTGTCTATGCAACTCGACTGCGTCTCGTTGCATAACAACACCCTCGAACTTTAAGCTTGTATTTTCTCACTCGTATCATTAATAACTATTATAGGTCTCGCAAACGAGATTGAAAATTATTCAAGTGGGATTTAAATCATTTAGTGAGATTGAAAGTGTTCTAAGCCAGAGGTTATAACTAGACTATGTATGCTAGTATGCGTATTAAGGAAATACAATTCTCTTTGAGATTACTTAAGGTAATTTAAACGGGGTCCTCTTTAACACGATTGACAGTAATTTTTGGGAGACTAAACGTCATATGCAATCAATTTACGATAAGATTTTAAATCCCTTAAAGAAGATTAATAGTCGTTTAAACAATCTTTAGTTGTTTTAGTGTATAAAAGTTTTCGAGCGCAAATTTAGTCGTTTATACAGAATTTAATGATTTAAATTAGATTAAACGGAATTTAGCAAGAGAACATTCCGCAAAATAAATTAAAAGTAATTTTAGCAATGGTAACTTGAATTTTCACAATATTACATTATTTTAACGTTATACGCCACGTGATTCTTTATTTATAATTTCAATTTATAGTAGCTTTAAATTAATTTAATCTACATAAGAATTACTTTCTTTTAAAGGGAATTAAAATCCATTGCAACGGAGTTCTACAGCCACTACAAAAATTGAACGAACGAGATATACCCTGCATTAAACAACTTATAAAATTCTATAGATTGCAGTTCTAATGATATTTGAAGAAACGTCAACAATTATTGTGATTTTCTTCCATTTTAAATAGCTAGTGATAAAAGCTTAATCCACTTCTATAGTAAACTAATTCTAAATAGTTTCTGACAAATAAGGAATATTAGGTGAAAATATGAAAATGAAGCGTACTAATCGTTTGAAACTCACTTCAGTTGAATAAACAACTAATCATTTTTCAAAATACGCAGAGGCATTATCATATGCGCACTGTTAATTAAAAATCTGGTGTGATACACTCACACAACTTCCTTTTACAGTGATCTTACAATTAGACAAAAATTTCATTTTTAATTTTTAAGAATGTAAAAATTTTTCAAAAATTACAAATTTTACAAAAACGGTACAAAATAGAACGTTAGTTAAAGAAACACATTTTCTCTAAAATTTTAAGCTGAATTCAAAAATGTAATAATATACCGGGTGTTCTATTTAAAATAGGAGTTAATAAAAAAGCTAGAAAAAAACTAAAGAAACCCACTTTAGAAGTATTCAACTGAAAAATCACCTCTCTCACATCAATACACATTAAAAATGTAATACAAATGTAAAGTTTGAAAAAAAATCGTTAGACCGTTTTTGTAAAAATCAAAAAAACCGGAAAAATCACAAGAGTAAACACCTACTTCCCGTTATACGTATTTCTTGCTGTCTCATCTACATAGTACACAAAACTTATATATGAAGTTTCAACGCCATATCTCTTTTCGTTTTTGAGATATTCTGTTCACAGACACGTCAGACAGACAGACACACAGACAGACAGACCAATGAAAAAAAACTAGTGTGATACACGTACACAACTTCCTTTTACAGTGATCTTATAATTAGTCAAAAATTTCATTTTTAATTTTTAAGAATGTCAAAAATTTTCAAAAATTACAAATTCTACAAAATGGTACAAAATAGAGCGTTAGTTGAAGAAACAAATTTTTTTCTAGAATTTTAAGCTGAATTCAAAAATGTAATAATATACCGGGTGTTCTATTTAAAATAGTAGTTAATAAAAAAATAGAAAAAAAACCAAATGAAACCCGTTTTAAAAGTATTCAACTGGAAAATCACCTATCTCACATCGATACACATTAAAAATGTAAAGTTAAAAAAAATCGTTAGAGCCGTTTTTGAAAAAATCGAAAAAACCTTAAAAATCACAAGAGTAAACACCTACTTCCGGTTATGCGATTTTTTTCAAAAGCTTGCTGTCGCATCTACATAGTAGACAAAACTTATATATGAAGTGTCAACGCCATACCTCTTTTAGTTTTTGAGATATTCTGTTCATAGGCACACAGACACACAGACCAATGAACAAAAATATGTTTTTTGAGTTCAGGGGCCTCTAAAACGTGAAGATCTGGTGAAAACTCAATTTCGAATTTTTGGGGTGAATCCAATACTTCCTTTATTGTAAAAGGAAGTAAAAATTATTGTAAACTCTGTAATGCAATATGTAGTTATTTTTATTTTTAAATCCAGTCAGTTGAACGGATATTCAACGAACAATCGTATGAATGAATAGTGGTAGTTGCGATCGAAACGGGTTACTAAGAGTGTAGTATAATATTTACTTGAAAAGACTCCCTATCAGATGTGAATAAATAATAATTTAAATGTTATACACAGTGACAAAATAGATTTCCCTGTGCTATCATTTGATATAACAATATCAAATTATTATAATTCAAAATAAAAGTCAATTTTGAAAGTGTATGAGTTATATTGATCTATTGTATGTGCAATAAAATGTATCATTTATTTAACATACAATCAGTGTGCGAAGTTGTTTCTATTTCAGAGACTAGAAATATTTTGAGGAAGCTCTACAACGAGATTCTGGAATAGCGACAATCAGTAAGACAACATAATATTATACTGGTTATATATACTGTCTACAAATAGAACAGGTCATATAAGTAAGGAATCTTATTTTAAACATACCCATTTAGCTAAATATAACGTTTTTCACTAATTTGAGCTGTAACTAGTGGTGGTTTAAATCAATTTTAATATTGAAAGAAGATAAAGGTAAAGTAAATGTTAAAGTATAAATTGTAATAGATGTCAATGTGATTAGGTTCTACATTTCATGTGATTTATGAAGCATTAATTAAAGAAAGTAAGTTTATTTGACAACAAAGGTAAGTCGATTAACTATATTGATATAACATCAATATAATTTGTCATATAGTTATGCCAACAACAGGGTATATTTATGAATCGATTTAGATAAAATTTTATACCAAGATACCAAACATGATTTCTGATTGACCGATAGACATAGTCAAAATGGCTGACTTCCGGTTTTACCGGAAATGATACCAACTTTGATTTTTTAAATAGAACACCCTGTATATTTTATGTTGTTTTAATCTACGAGTTAAACTACATATAATAGTCTTTCCAAATTTTAGTTTTTTTTAAACAAAAAAATAATTTTTTTAATTTTTATTTTTTATTATAGAAGGCCTTGAATTGGAAAAATCTATTTTAATTAACTCTAGCAACTCTTAATAATGGCTATTTTATCAATAAGGTCAATAACAAATCTTTAATAAAAGAATATAATTTGCTAAACTCGTTTTTTAAGAAAAAGTCATTTTTTTTAAATGGCACCTACTAAGAGCCATCTTGCCATTAGATAGAAAATGTGATTACCAATCTAACGATATGCATCATGCACTACTTTATCTTTATCTGAAACTGAAAATTAATTAATTAATTATTTTTTTAAATATTTTTATGTAATAACTAATAATACCTAAGCAAATTTGGCAACACTGTTGTATGTAATTTGAGTAGTAGATTCCGAAAAACAAAACAAATAGAGCCATCTATTTAAATAACCAAAGTTAGTGTCGCTTCCGGTTTTGCCGGAAGTAACACTAACTTTGGTTCTTTAAATAGATTAAAAAAAATAATCAATTAATTAATTTTCAGTTTCAGATACAGATAAAGTAGTGCATGATACACATCGTTGGATTGGTAATTACATTTTCTATCTAATGGTAAGATGGCCCTTAGTAGGTGCCATTTAAAAAAAGTGACTTTTTCTTAAAAAACGAGTTTAGCAAATTATATTCGTTTATTAAAGGTTTGTTATTGACCTTATTGATAAAATAGCTATTATTAAGAGTTGCTAGAGTTAATTAAAATGTATTTTTCTAAGTCAAGGCCTTCTATGGAAAAAAATTAAAATTAAAAAAATATTTTTTTTGTTTAAAAAAACTGAAATTTGGAAGAACTATTATATGTAGTTTGACTCGTAGATTCAGAAAAACATAAAATATACAGGGTGTTCCACTTAAAAAATCAAAGTTGGTATCATTTCCAGTAAAACCTGAAGTCAGCCATTTTGACTATTGTAGGCCAATCAGAAATTATGTTTAGTATCTTGGTATAAAATTTTATCCAAATCGATTCATAAATAAAGAAGATATAAGCATGGCCCTAGTCTCATTGTTACCCGGTATTGCAAATTGGCGCATCAACGATTAGGGCTCGATTAAGGGTAAATAACAATTCTATTTCAGTTGTAATCAAGAAAGAGGACATTAATTAACAGGCATATAAATAATAAATTTTATTTTTGAAGAATTAGTTGGTGATTTTAAGATCAGGTCTTAGAAAAGCAGAAAGACAACGTACAACAATAGAACAAATAAGGTTAGAAAAGATTGGAAATCTAGGAAATGTTGATTCAAGTCAGAAGCAAAAAGTTAGTACAGGAACGGGAAGTGATTCTGACAACATGATGAGATTTATGCAACAGATGATGATAAAAATGAAAACAATCAGTTTATGTTAGAAAAGGTAGGATTTGTAGAAGCTAAAATAAATACAATTGATGCAAAGCTGATGAATTTTCAAAATGAAAATAAGAAACTGTACATGAACAGTTAGACTAGTTAGATGGAAAACAGATAGTTAATAAAATAGAAATGTTGAGAATAGGAGCAATCAGTATTGAAAATTACTTTATTAGGTAAAAATACAACTTTTTATGAAAACTTGACAAGTCTCAGCAAAATTAAAAAAACAATTTCTTTTCTGCTTTATCAAAATTGTTCATGAGTTTTGGGTGACCTTCTACCCAGGGAAGGCAAACCTGATACCTATTTTCATCTGTTAAAATTATGCTGTATTTGTAAATGTTTCTTTGTTTTCTGTTCTGAAGAATCCCCTATACTCAAAACTTCTAAACTCCATAAATCTGATATTTGAAAACTACATAAAGATGAAATTGAAAAACAATTGCTTATTTTCTGCTGCTTCCCCATTAAGAGCCACCCAAGACGAGTTTTTATGGCAAACAATTCTTCGTCTACCTTCTCAAAGTAAACAATTGATCTATAACATCAGCTTCCAAAAGAATTACAATTTCATTTAATTTTGAGTCTGAATCTGAAATTGTTATTTGCACTCAAACAGTCTTGACTAGAATGGGGGCGGTCACAGAAGATACAATTCAAAACTCTCTTACCTCTTTTCTTCTCTGATGTGAAAATAGTAGCTGCGGTGTTCAATTCAGGTATTTTGGGGTGGTGTGATTTTACCTTTGATTGTTCTGTGCTTTTCCGGTTTCCTTTACTTGTGAAAAACCAGTTCGCGCTAATTTTGAGAATAGGAGAAATCAGTATTGAAAATGACTTTATTAGGCAAAAATACAACTTTTTATGAAAACTTGACAAGTGTCAGCAAAATTAAAAAACATTTTTTTTTCACGCTATGATTTGGTCTGAGGCATCCGAAGCAACAGTTTTTCTTTATGACCATATCTTTTTTTATCAAATGTTAGTTTATTTGCACTCAAACAGTCTTGACTAGAATGAGAGCGGTCACAGAAGATACAATTCATATCTTTCTTACCTCTTTTTTTCTCTGATGTGAAAATAGTAGCTGCGGTGTTCAATTCAGGTATTTTGGGGTGGTGTGATTTTACCTTTTGATTGTTCTGTGCTTTTTCGGTTTCCTTTACTTGTGAAAAACTAGTTCGTGCTAATTTGATCCGTTCTTCACTCTCAACTTCAGTTTTCAAAAAATCTAATAAAAGATTCAAATGATTAGTGGGGCTCTTATTATCGTTTTCATTTGGAGCGTTGATTGCAATTGAACTTCGACTATTTTCTCCGGTATTGTTTCTTGTAATAGAGCTTCGATGTCTCTCCCGCACCTTAAGAACATCTTCGGGTAAAGCTGATTCTGCTAGAGGATATAACATTGCGGCATACTTGTCATTTGTGACACCTAATGTTTCAAGGGCTCTTAATTGTTTTTCAAGCTTATCGAATAAATTGGATAGAGACACCCCTGTTTTATTTGTCATCGAGATTCAGGAGCTCCCTGACGTATACCTCAATCAAGAATTCGTCCCTAGCAAACCTATATTTTAACTGTTTGACGGCCTTTTCGTAATTGTCACCTGAAGGCTGGAAACTCTCAACCAACTCCCTCACCGTGGAACCCTGTTCAGTAGCTGAATCAAATATTGGAATTTGTCTTCATTGTCAATCGCGGGATCTTCGTGAATTTTCTTAAATTGGCCCCAAAAACCGATCCATTTCTTCACCTCGCCGTCGAATATCTTCAACTCAAATTTGGGTAATTTGAAGTTCCTCCTCTTGGCTCCTCCGCTTGTAGAATTGGCATTGCTGACTGTATCCTCTTGTTTAGTCGCCCCGTTCAAATATAACTTATACCTGGTTTTGTATTTTATGGATTCCTCTCTGAATAATTCAACTGAATTCCATTCTTCTTCGAATTCTCCATCACCAACATCATACGAAAATAGTGCTTCTTTAATTTGCTCATCCAGAATCTAGAGACGATCGCTTTTATCCTCTAACTGGTTCAAACGAGCCATTACATCTTCTTTTTTGAATAGTTTGTCCTTTAGTAAGCTATCCAAGTTCTTGCAAGTTTTTGTAAATGATCGCCTCAATTGGGTCCTTTCTTTCTGCAACTGGTTTGATTTCTCCATTGTATTGTCCTGTCACGGTCGCCAAATGTTGAGAATAGGAGAATGAAGTATTGAAAATGACTTTATTAGGCAAAAATACAACTTTTTATAAAAACTTGACAAGTGTCAGCAAAATTAAAAAACAATTTCTAATTCCGCACAACAATTACCCCAACCTACACTTTTATATATAGGTGGCTACATAGTGTTTACCAACATATTAAATTTCGTTAATGACATTTTAGTCCCGTTAAACATTGTGTATCCAACCGGAAATCATATTTATTTGAATTTTAGGGTTGCTAAATAAGTTGGTTCCAGTGGATTTTAATCACATTAATAATAAAGTAATTTTAATTCAGGTTAAACGATTTTCAAATAATTAATTAATAATGGATTATGAATTGCTAAAAGCTTAAATAAATAAATTTAGCAACAGATTTGTTTTTGTAATTGGAACCTCAGGTACAGGTAATTCAATAAATCCTTTCATTATCAACTCTTGGAAAAGTGTTTTCTTAAACTGTAACAGGGCTAGCATTCATAATATTTAGGAGTTTGATCACGTTTAATCGACTAATACTTGTTAAAATATCAGGGGTTTCAATATTGTTTACCTAACCGTAAATTCCTTTTTATTCGAAATTTAGTTTCTCTAAACAATATCGTTGCAATACATTTTAAGTTTTAGTCTCATTAAATATTGTTTATTCAATTTTGACAGTTTAAAGTGGCATTATTAACTCCATAACAACTTTCATAAACGGTTTATAATTCACAAGTGAAATAAAAGTGTTTTAATTCACTAGAGAATTGAAAAAGTTTAATTCACTAGAGAATTATAAAAGTTTCAATGAAGAACAACGTATTTTTATTATTTCTATTATTATTCTGTTTCTTTGTAGGGTGTAATATATAATTACTAAAATTTTGACAAATCGAAGATGAATGGGCAAATTTATATCTTAATTTGAATATTTTAAAATTTTTTATTCAAAATTTCGTAAAAATTGATTAAAAACATATATACGCCACGTGAATTAAACATTTATTAACTCAAAGATATGACCTCACGAGCACGTAGTGAATAAACATATGTTTAATTCACTTGGTGTATAATATTTATTAAACAACTGTAAAGTTCATTTATTCGAATTTCGAGGTAGTTAAATAATCTTGTTGCAATGGATTTTAATTACGTATAATAAAATTATCTTAATCCAGGTTAAACTATTTGAATATAATCAATAATCGATTAGGAAGTGGCAGTTAAACCAGAACCAGACAATCCACTAAATTCTGAAATTAACAACTGAAAAAATACTTGCTTAAAACAGGGCTATCATTCGCAATATTTGCAACTTTTATCTCGTTTACTTGACCAACGTTTGTTCAAATATCGTTAAACTACAATTAAAGTTCTGTGTAGTGTCTTAAATTTGATTTCTTCGCATTTTAGTTTCACGAAACCATTTTATTACAGTCGATTTCAATTTCGTTAATGACGTTTTAGTTTTCTCTCTCGGGAGGAGTGGGCAACGTTTCGAGTAGTTTATTAACAATTAAAATAATAAACTCTATATACTCATACTCGTCAAAACTAATTTTAATTTCCTTACTGCCGGTCTTATAAAGACCACTAAGCTGACGTTCACGTTAATTCACTGTTAAAATAAACAAAAGCGCATCAAAACGTCAATGCTTATGATATTATTGATATTTTATTCATTAGTAAACAAATTTTGATGCGCTTTTGTTTATTTTAACAGCGAATTAAAGTTAACGTCAGATTAGTGGCCTTTATAAGACTGGCTGTAATATCGTATCAAGTCTCGTTAATTATTTTAGTTTAACCCTCCCCAAGTCTCATTTATTCGAATTTTCTTAAACTGCAACAGAGCAGAGATTCATAAATTCATGAGTTTGTTTAACCGGGAAATATTTTTGTCATATTCAGCATTCGCTGCCGACCACGCACAGCGAATAAAAATTAATCTCGCGGAAACAACAATGTGTCACATTAGTTATGCGTATCTTTATTGTTTTACGCCCACGCGTTCATTCCAATAACGCGTTTGTATATAATGGAATCGCAAACATTCTAACAATAAAATTAATTGGGCCACACAAAAACCGAGAATGGTTATTGACGCCGTAGATCATATTTTCGGAGCACCTGCAATAAATTACAGCTGCAGCTAAACGATAATTGATAAAGCGTTACACAATATTGCTTTTTAAACTTCCACCGTTTGCTATCTCGAAACGGCTTGAGCGGACGCTCATATCGCACGTGTTAATTACATATATCACTGTAATTGTTATAATCTTATTTCGCGGTGAGAAGATAAATGGCCTAGGCGATATAATAATAATAACCAACGGTCGTGATGTATATTAGAAAGGCTTCGATTCTATTTTTGATTCATTGTTATTTGTCCGATAAATTATTAGGAAGGCTGCAGATTAACGGCGTTATACATTACTCTTTCAATTAACGAAAGTACAAGATATTAAGGCGTTGTTTATAAGTATCCTTAGGCAAAAATATGGGCTACTTGTTTGTATGCTAAACCTAAAAATAGCTGAATACACTAACAACTTGAAAAATTCCCAGATAGCTTAACGGCTATAGAGCTTTTATTGGCACAGAAAAAGATATGATTAGCATCTTAGAAAGGCAAAAAAATCTGTAAAGGGCTTTTCTCATAACGTTCTTCATAAGTGGAAACTGGGAAACTAAGAATTTTGAAAAATCAAAGGAAACTAGCGGCAAGAATATCTTAACGTTCCTAATAAAATTGAAACAATAAAGGGATACACTTGGTAATGCGAATTACATCAATTTGCATATAAAAAAACATTGCACGCGTTGAGATTCGAACTCAGCACGATTTCAGTTCCTAGTCCCATTCAGCCAGGAAGGAACCCTTCGCATTTGCGTTCCCGGCTGGATTATATACGACGCGCTTATCGTAGTTCATTTTTATCTCTTTGCAACATTTACTCTGTATCTGTTGCGCCCCATGTTTGTCGAGGGTAAAACCTGAGCAATGTGAAAATTTCTGCATTTTTCAATTTAAGCCAAAATAGAAAACATTTAATTTTTTAAGGTAGTTATGTATTTGATCGAAAGTATATTCGGTTTCAAGTCAGGGAGACACCTAATTCGCATGCAAAATATCGATTTCCTCCAATAAACAGTTTTTGAGCTATACAGCCAATACACGGATAGACAGATGGACAAATAGACGGGCAGACATGCAGACAGACAGACGAAGAAAGAGGGAGAGACAGACAAACCGACAGACGTAATTGACAAAATATGTTTTTCGTCATCTAGGGACCCTAAAACGTGAAGATCTGAAAAGGCATTAAGATACAAACCTGTGAAATCGGAACAGACCGAATATATATCACTGCAATGGAACGGGAAGAGGTGTTTGTGTTGTAAGTTGTAAGAAAAGTAAAATTTCAGTTGCATCAATTTTCATATGTCATTTAAAATTATTTAAACAAGATTAAATGTCCGCTAAGCGAGGTATTATCATTTAATCATATTAGCTTTCGGATTAACATGAACAAGTTAAAATTCGTTTTGGGAATTTTAAAGTAGTTTAAATTCGACTAAATAATTTTAAAGGCTTCCTTTGTAACCCGATTATAATAATATATTAAAGTATTTTTTTGCAAGATTAAGGGTTGTATAGAATTGACTTACAGTAGTTAAATAATACTTCATAAAAGTTAGATTATAGGACTTTCAACAAAATAAACATAATTTTAAGAAAATCTAATATAACTTTAACAAGATTAGTTGTAATTTGAATAAAGCGAATTTATTTTAATTAGATTAGACATAAACGAAATTTGATGTTTAAATGGCATTTATAATCGACTGAAATTTGAACTGTATTTAACTATACCGAGACCGTTAGATTTAAAGAAATTTTAACGAGAAAGTACATTTATATTGGTAATAATGAAATAAAAGCTTTAAACTTTCTTTCTGGTTAATGGATTTAAAATTTATTGTAACCAGATGATTTAACGATTCTATAATTCGACTGAGATTTACGATTAGTTAAACTAAACTAAGAGCCGTTTTAACTAGCTAAAAGTCAGTTCATCAGGATAATTTCATCTTATATATTAATGAGATGTAATTGGTTTTGGGGTAATGCAAGATAGTCAAACTGATTTCAAATAATTTTCTTATTAACGAAATTACAATCCATAGTAACGAGTATTCGACTACTCGAAAATTGGAACAAATGAGATTTACGGTTGGTTAAATTATATTTAAGAATACACTAAACTGTTCATTTTCTTATTAACTAAATGAAAATTCATTGTAAAGAGAATTAAAGAAACTAAAATTGTTAAATAATATTTAATATTAAGCTAGTCGATTTAACAAGATAGAAGTATTTTACAAATTTTTCATTTTGTTAATGTGTTTCGTTCATTTTTACATAATCATATATCTTTGATTTATTGACAGTGTTAGCCCTATCTGCTTTCCCTCACCTGAGTTTCCCGAAACGCTACTTATTTGCTAGACGAATTTAAAAGGGATATAAGTGATGATATTCGATTACCGTTAGATCTGCATCTTTGCAGCATCCTTCCCTGAAGTTCTTGTGGGGTGTCTTGATTGTGATTAGCTCTAAGAAAGTAATATTTTGATTATCTACCTCCAGTAATTGGACTACTCAACTGTTTGGATTATAATTAAGAGTGGTTATTTGTCACATTTTAAAGCATGATGTCCACTGATGCGTAGTTTGTCGTATACAGTCGATTTGAACGTAGTATTGACTTAGCTAATAGAATGTCTTCTGGTGATTTTTCATGTATTATCTGCTCTATTTTGTGAGACTATGCGTTTGATTTGCCGTGAGGTTAGGCATGTTGGCTTAGTAATTTTCGTTGGGGTTTAGGGATTCAAGTGTCAATTCCTCACAATGTGGTGGTAACACTGTTTATTCTATTTCTATCTTGGATGCTTCCTTCTGAGTTTTTTGTGGATTCTATGGAGCTGGTTGCGACTACGTTCCAGCTTTGACTTGCCGTGTATGGTCCGCACCCGAACCAGCATCTAGGCGAGATTGAAGTTTTCGAGATCGACGTGGGATTTACCAAGATAAGCTATCATCTTACATTTTAATTTACCGCAATTGAAAAATGTGTTTGCGCGAATAATTATGTGAATTGACGTTGTTGAAATATTTCTTGCTTATTCCGGTTTAAATAGATAGGTATGTATTTAGTGACACTGACTTACATACTTTGAATACTATTAGCTATTTTAATTTTTAAAATAAAAACATTAAAATATCATGTTACGCATTTACTATGATTTGCATGTAACTACCATCAAATTCAATATTTTATTTTGGTATATACCTTTTTTACCACCGAATGCCATCTCATCGTATATACAGATTTTGTTATTGCTACAATAAGTTATAGCTTATCAAAGAGCCTGAGTTTGGTGAAGATAATTTTGAGATATACCATATCACCGAGCCCGAGGAATCTCCCAACATAGAATTGCGAGCTGTTGAATAGTGAAGTTGGTGGCGCTCCTATTCGATTTTGATCAGTTTAGTGTTAACCCATCCTTTCCTCCGGAGTAGCTTAGATGGGTCGTTGAACTCTGTTAGTTATCGGACTTTTTTGAGCATTCACTACTCGCTATCCTGCTTATATTGACGTGTAAGGTTATGATCGTTCGTATATTTTAGTGTTATTGATAATTGAAGCGTTCTGCGTGCAAACACATAGGCAGCGAGTTTGTCGAAGCCTTTGAAGTGCAAAAAACAGCTAGAGTGCTTTTCAAAATAAGCCCCAATGTAACAATTTCGGTGCTGAATTGGAACTATATTCATATATACGTATATTTAGAATCATATGGGCTTTCCCCTGTCAATGCTCGCCTCTGGAATCTCACCCAGTATATCGAAATGAAAACTGTACGAGAAGAAATTAATTTATAATTTATGGTGCACGTTTCGGCCGAACTTAGCAAACAATGAGTCGCATTCTCAACGCGTTGCATCAGGAGCTGCTGCGAATTTGGCATAAAAAGGTAGCGCAATTAAGCAACTTCCAAAAATAAAATTAATGCAAGTCCGAAGTGGAACAATGCGAAGCTTTTATTAGACCAGTTCTAGTGGAAGTATGCTAGAAATGCGGATCAGTAGCGGCGAGAGCGGGACAGCGCGTTGTGACTGATGTTTGGACAGCAGTCGGCTTGGGTGGTCTTGCACGTCACTGCAAAGCAGCTCATCGTGACAGAAATCGTTTAAAGCCCGCAAATTCGCCGTAATTGATGCACTTTGTTTGCGTCTAATATGAATTCATAATTCCGCCGTCTCTTGCATCAATCTAATTGTGGGCATCAGTCAGGAGTACCGCCTTGTTCGGTTACGCACGGCGAGAAAAAGGACGATATTTCACACGTTAACGCAGTCGCCGTTTTCGCGAATTGCATAATTTATTTAACGATCTTGCAGAAACATAAAAATTCCTTAATTGCGAATGGGCATTAAGAGACTGTCTTTATGTACTCGACCAACAAGCGGACGAACACCGAACATTTCAGGAATTTGGCTTATTTACGGAATTCGAATAAATAAAACCCTGCCAAATAGTCTCGTCAACATCCAAGACCATTAGTAATTAAGCAATAGATCTTGCAATTAACATTAAAATGTACCTAGTCGCCATTAATTTCGTTGCTGCCATTACCAAAATTATTTTAATGAACAATTTTTATGTGAAAGTTTGGCGTCAATTGCTTGCCATGTAATCAAAGCTAGCTATGGACATTTAATGGCATTTTAAAGTAGTATTGATTTGTTACCGTTAAACGTTATTTTATAACATAACTGATATAGGCATTCTTTTAAGATCAACGTCATATGCCTATTTTAATAAGACTTTACATTGTTATCTAAATATTAAGGTAAACGCATTTCGACTATTGTTAAAACATTATTTCCACCGTCTTAGTTTTCATTATATTTGTCGTGTGTATTGCAAAATTTATACTAGTATAACTTTAGTTTAGTTTAAATAAGATACACAAACGATTAATAGTATGAATAAAAGTAAAATAATTTTAGCGAAAATAAAAATTGTTTCAACATGTAGTCTTTTCAGCTAGATAAAGTTTAATTTTTATTATTTAAAATAAAATAAAATATGTTGTAAAAAGATAAAAGTCATTTTAACGACATATAAAGCCGATTAAACAAGATTGACGGCGATTTTAGCGAGATCAAGCGTTATTTTAACGACGTTAATTGTCACAAAATCAGTTTTAACAACATATAATCCATATAAATGAGATTAAACATCCATAACACTGATGAAACACATTTTAACGGTTTTCTTAAAATTCACTTAGATCAAAGATTAAGTTAGACGGTATTTCAATCATATGAAAGCTATTTAAAGAGGTTTAATAGTTACAAATAGAGAATCGTTTTAATAAAGTAAAAGTAATTTTTATGCGAATAGCTAATTACGCAACATTATAGGTCATTTTAACGAAATTGAGTGTTATTTTAACGAGGCTAATTCTAACGATATCATTTCTGACGATAATAAACGCAGACCATATAAATACAATTAACAATCTCTGTTATCCTGCTGAAACCATTTTAATGGTATTTCAAAAATATATAATGGATTTAAAGAAGTTTAGTTCATTAAATAAGAGTGAAGGTGGTTTAACAAAGTAAAGATCGTTTTAACAAAGAAATCTGATGAAACAAAATTAAAGCTTATTTTAACGAAATTAAACGTTATGTTAAAGGAGTTTTTTAACGAGATATAATCAATATAAGGCGCATAAACGGGATTAAACATCTGCAGAACACTGATGCTTACATCAAAATCTACTTAAATAAACAACTAAGTTGCAGTCTCGTTCAAACATATAAAATGTATTTAACGAGGTTTAATTATTTAAATCAGAGTAAAAGTCGTTTTAATAAGGCAAAAGTCATCTTAATTGAGCGTAAATTTAAAGGTGTTAATTGTCACGACATAACATTTAACGAGATATAAGTCATACAAGCAGCATACACGGGATTAAACATCTACAAAACACTGTTGTAAGACATTTTAAACGGTTAGATTAAAATTCACTTACAGCAAAGACCAAGTTAATGGCTAGTACAATGGGGCTAGCCATCCCCTCCACTTTTTATTTGATTCGCGGTTTTATTCGCGGATTGACCCAATTAATTTCGCGGTTTGATCTAATTAATTTCGCGGATTGATCTAATTAATTTCGCGGATTGATCTAATTAATTTCGCGGTTTGATCTAATTAATTTTCACATGTGCTACTGAATAAATTACGCATTAGCTTCCGATTAAAATTACGCGTCGGACTTCGGCGGCCATCTTGGATTTCTGGCGGGAATATTTGAAATTTGAATTTTTTCCGATTTTTTTCTAAGTTCAATTTTTTGAATTTAAATCTCCCGGGGTGTCGGCCATCTTCTCACGGCAATTGTTTTTAATTTTGAATTTTCGCGGAAATATTTGTACTTCAAACTGGCAAATCTCCCGTCTCCCTCATCGAAGCTGCTGTCTCTCTCTCTCTCTCTCTCTCATGCACGGAGGCCATTTTAATTTCGCGCGAATATTTGAATTTTAAATTTTTTTCAGATTTTTCTAAGTCCCTGTTTTGAATTTAAGTTCTCGGGTGTCGTCCATCTTGGTTTTCTCACATTTATTTTAATTTAAAAAAAGCTTCCTGCGATGTCCCATGGCTGGAGTCGAACCAGCGATCGCAGCATTACGAGTACGAAGTCTTACCAACTGGGCTATCGAAGCGATCGAGGTTAAAGGAATTAAACATAGCCACTTACGTGTCACGAGCCCAGCTTTAAACAAACTATTTTTCAAAAAAGGTTATTTATGAAATTGGAAATGCATTGCCTGTGTTGTTAAATGACTTGTAGTAATTTTAAAAAACTGATTTACGGTTGGATGTGTCATAATTGATAATTTTATAATTTGTGCCTGCTATATGACTGGATTAACGAGATACCCATTGTCCCTACCTACTATTGGAAATTTCCGTCTAAGTTCCCTTTTTAAAACAGGTCGGTGACTGTGTTTTGTTTGGTTTTAAAGGTTTGAATATTGTACCACTTAGCTGTTCTGACATTACACTTCCATATCCATATTATAAATAAATTTTAAATGTTATTTTCGACTGAGTTTTACCCACTTATAAATTACAACAGCTAGTTTAAAATTAAATGGGCGATCGGTCACAATTATATATATCCGCAATAACATGAACAAGAAGATATACGTATTGCTTGAGCAAGAAAGAGATAAACATATAATCCGTTCACGACCTTTTTGGGACAGAGTTGGCTATTATTTTTTCTTTTCATGTTGGACTAACTGATTCGGTGATGTAGCGGATGCAACTTTTTGTCTGTCAGTGTCTGTTCGACATTTTCTTGCCACCACATTGCCAAACTTATTATTTTAATATTCGTAAGAAAATAAATGCTTTATCAAGTGTGTAAAAGTAATTTTAATTTCCGTCAAAGGAAAAATCAAAATGCCCAATATAATTTTGTTACAACAAAAAAAAATCCATTAAACGATGCTAGTTGCAGTTTAAAAAGGACAGACCAGATCTAAAAGAACACGAGTTGATGTAGAGACTAGAGAGAGATCCGGCAACAATGTACCTATTCAGAAAATATAACCTTAAACTGAAAACAACCTAACCTAACCTAACAGAAAAAGTGTCAAGTTTGCATTAGGGAGTTTAGTTGCCGCAGAGGTACTGCCAACAAAATTACTAGATGGTCATAGCCTCACCTGACCCAAAAAGATCGTGAACGGCTTATATTAGCAAGTATTGGAGAAGGCTTGACTAATTTTAATTATGACATTTGTCAACTAAACATAAAATAAATTTGAATAAAAGCACGCAAAATTACGAAAATACGTAGAAAATTTATAAAAATCGGCATCTTGTCACATTAAATTCTGCAAAAACGACAAAAAACAATATTTTTATACAACTTTCATCGAAAAAATAGTAAAATTTTACGAAAATACGTCTGTGTTGACGACAAATGAAAATAAATTTGAATAGAAACACGCAAAAATTACGAAAAGACGTATGTGTTGACCCCCAAAGTAACAAAAATTTGAATAAAATCACGCAATCATACAGCATCTCACATAAATTTTCACAAAAATCGACATCATGTCACATAAATTATACAAAAACTGTCATCATATCACTTGAAATTATACAAAAAACGACATTTTCATTCAATACACGATGAAAATTGAACAAAAATCACGTAGTCATACAGCATCTCACATAAATTTTCACAAAAATCGACATCATGTCATATAAATTATACAAAAACTGTCATCATGTCACTTGAAATTATATAAAAAAACGACATTTTACTAAACACACGACGAAAATTGAACAAAAATCACACAATTACACGCCATCTCACATAAATTTTTACAAAAATCGACATCATGTTACATAAACTATGCATAATTTTGCAAATGTTTTACACTTTTTTATAAAATGCATCGCTCAAAATTAAAAGAAATAGCAATTTCATTGAAAAAATCTACTACCACAATCATTTCGATAAACAAAATTCAAAAAATCTTATACTTTTGACGGAAATATATGTATGTTGACCACAAATTAACATAATTTTTAAATAAAAACGCGCAATTCGTTGAAAAAAATATTCTGACACCACCAAAACACGCAATTTCATTGAAAAATATATATATGTTGTCCACAAATTAACATAAATTTGAATAAAAACACGTAATTTTGTTGAAAAAATGTTCTGGCCCCGTCATTTCACTTAAAATTTTACAAAACTCATCATAACACTTGAAATTATACAAAATATATGTATGTTGATCACAAATTAACATAAACCTGAATAAAACACACAATTTCGTTGAAAAATTTGCAAATGTTTTACACTTTTTATAAAATGTGTCGCTCAAAATTAAAAGAAATCACAATTTTTAAATTATATCACGCCAATATGAAATCGTAGATTGATTTTTTTTGAAATTTTACACTTTGTAACTGTAAAATAACTGCAAATACTAATATTTTAGCTTTAGACTTTGTAATTATTGCAGATTCGAGAAAAAAAACAAAGCAGAGTAGAAATAAAAAACACAAACACTTTGTAATAAACAAATATATTGTTCTTATTTCGTATAATACTTAATAATATAAATATAAATGTACAGCAGAATGTCTTATTTCTAAAAATTCGCTAGCAATTTACAAAACTGTAGTTTGAGGTGCACGACATTTCAAATTAAAAAGACTGCAAGTAATAAAATCAGAATTTCATTGTGTAATTTTAAAGTTTAAGATGCACCCAATCTAGAATTCCCTTCGTTTTTGGTGTTGATGACATCTGCCTTAGAGGCGTTTTTCTAACGGCCCTTTTTTGGAGGCGTTTCCTTATCGGCGTTCTTCTGACTGAACCTTTTTGATGTGGACTTGGATGAGTAGCTGGTGTTTTTAATTTATATTCTAAATCAGAATCGCAGTTATCAGTTTCCATTTCGGTTTTTCCTGTAGTACCAGTCGGGGTTGGCTTCTTTTGCTGTTTAGGTTTAGCTAGCAGCACATTAGCAACGTTAAGGTCTTTGATGTAATCAGCAAACTGTAGGCGTCCGGGTGGATTAATAGTTTTTCGAGGCCGCAGAGTGTCGTGAATTAAATCGACTATGTTAGACGCCGGTAAAATTTCACCCTTTATAGTAACGGTGCCCTTGTGATCCCAGCTCACATCGCTTGAGGTACTCAAAATGCGTAGGAAAACTTCAGCTTTTTTCTTAAAAGTTTTGGGAAGTGTAGATAAAATAACGGCATTTGATAGGCTGTCACTGGTTGTTTCAATAGGTATTTTGATTGGCTGCCGCGCCTGGTTTGTGAAATGAAGGAATCGTTGTAAAACCTGATTGTACTGGATCCATTTATCGTGATCAGTTAATTTGGACTTTAAAACTTTTTGCATTTCGTCATCAAGCTGTGATAATATATTTTTCTCCGCATCATCGCCAGACTTAAGACGTTGGACAAATTCCGGCGATACAATCAACATCTTCCGCTCTTTGTCCATTTTAGTCGAAAAGGAGCTCAGTCGTTTGTTCTAGTAGAGCCGTCGTGAATAAACTAGCTTAAAATCAAGACTTTCATAATAAATATATTTAAAAAATATGACAGGTACGGGAATCGAACCCGTATTCTCTCTCGAGATCAGAACTTGAATCTGACGCCTTAACCATTCGGCCAACCTGCCTCCCTATATAAACGAGCACTCTCTGCATAATTAAGAAAACATCTAGTTTAAAACCCTTCTATTTGCAATTTCAAACAATATTTCATATAAATTAAGCCATGTACAAATTTCTAAATCGGTTTTGATATATATTTTATCGAAAGACTTGACCCTCAGATGCCGTTTTATTATTTGTCGTGATGCGGCATCGCTGAATTTACAAGAGCCATCCTGTCTGCTGTGTGGCGTACGCAGTGTTTCCATACCTTTTTATGTTAAAATTCTATAAAATCAGAGGTCCAAACTGCTGCCGCATCAGGTAATAGAGTACAATGGTTTAAAACGTGTTAGTGCGGCATCAGTCGGGCCTCTGGTTTTATAGAATTTTAAAATAAAAAGGGATGGAGACATTGCGTACGTCACACGGCAGACAGGTTGGCTCTTGTAAATTCAACGATGACGCATCACGACAAATAATAAAAGGCAGCTGAGGGTCAAGTCTTTCGATAAAATATGTATCAAAACCTGATTAAGAAATTTGTACATGGCTTAATTTATATGAAATATTGTTTGAAATTGCAAATAGAAGGGTTTTAAACTAGATGGTTTCTTAATTATGCAGAGAGTGCTCGTTTATATAGGGAGGCAGGTTGGCCGAATGGTTAAGGCGTCAGATTCAAGTTCTGATCTCGAGAGAGAATACGGGTTCGATTCCCGTACCTGTCATATTTTTTTTAATATACTTATTATGAAAGTCTTGATTTTAAGCTAGTTTATTCACGACGGCTCTACTAGAACAAACGACTAAGCTCCTTTTCGACTAAAATGGACAAAGAGCGGAAGATGTTGATTGTATCGCCGGAATTTGTCCAACGTCTTAAGTCTGGCGATGATGCGGAGAAAAATATATTATCACAGCTTGATGACGAAATGCAAAAAGTTTTAAAGTCCAAATTAACTGATCACGATAAATGGATCCAGTACAATCAGGTTTTACAACGATTCCTTCATTTCACAAACCAGGCGCGGCAGCCAATCAAAATACCTATTGAAACAACCAGTGACAGCCTATCAAATGCCGTTATTTTATCTACACTTCCCAAAACTTTTAAGAAATTATTTTATCTACACTTCCCAAAACTTTTAAGAAAAAAGCTGAAGTTTTCCTACGCATTTTGAGTACCTCAAGCGATGTGAGCTGGATCACAAGGGCACCCTTACTATAAAGGGTAAAATTTTACCGGCGTCTAACATAGTCGATTTAATTCACGACACTCTGCGGCCTCGAAAAACTATTAATCCACCCGGACGCCTACAGTTTGCTGATTACATCAAAGACCTTAACGTTGCTAATGTGCTGCTAGCTAAACCTAAACAGCAAAAGAGCCAACCCCGACTGGTACTACAGGAAAAACCGAAATGGAAACTGATAACTGCGATTCTGATTTAGAATATAAATTAAAAATACCAGCTACTCATCCAAGTCCACATCAAAAAGGTTCAGTCAGAAGAACGCCGATAAGGAAACGCCTCCAAAAAAGGGCCGTTAGAAAAACGCCTCTAAGGCAGATGTCATCAACACCAAAAACGAAGGGAATTCTAGATTGGGTGCATCTTAAACTTTAAAATTACACAATGAAATTCTGATTTTATTACTTGCAGTCTTTTAATTTGAAATGTCGTGCACCTCAAACTACAGTTTTGTAAATTGTTGGCGAATTTTTAGAAATAAGACATTCTGCTGTACATTTATATTTATATTATTAAGTATTATACGAAATAAGAACAATATATTTGTTTATTACAAAGTGTTTGTGTTTTTTATTTCTACTCTGCTTTGTTTTTTTCTCGAATCTGCAATATTACAAAGTCTAAAGCTAAAATATTAGTATTTGCAGTTATTTTACAGTTACAAAGTGTAAAATTTCAAAAAAAAATCAATCTACGATTTCATATTGGCGTGATATAATTTAAAATTGTGATTTCTTTTAATTTTGAGCGACACATTTTATAAAAAGTGTATAACATTTGCAAATTTTTCAACGAAATTGTGTGTTTTATTCAGGTTATGTTAATTTGTGATCAACATACATATATTTTGTATAATTTCAAGTGTTATGATGGCAGTTTTGTAAATTTTAAGTGAAATGACGGGGCCAGAACATTTTTTCAACAAAATTACGTGTTTTTATTCAAATTTATGTTAATTTGTGGACAACAAATATATATTTTTCAATGAAATTGCGTGTTTTGGTGGTGTCAGAATATTTTTTTCAACGAATTGCGCGTTTTTATTTAAAATTATGTTAATTTGTGGTCAACATACATATATTTCCGTCAAAAGTATAAGATTTTTTGAATTTTGTTTATCGAAATGATTGTGGTAGTAGATTTTTTCAATGAAATTGCTATTTCTTTTAATTTTGAGCGATGCATTTTATAAAAAGTGTAAAACATTTGCAAAATTATGCATAGTTTATGTAACATGATGTCGATTTTTGTAAAAATTTATGTGAGATGGCGTGTAATTGTGTGATTTTTGTTCAATTTTCGTCGTGTGTTTAGTAAAAATGTCGTTTTTTATATAATTTCAAGTGACATGATGACAGTTTTTGTATAATTTATATGACATGATGTCGATTTTTGTGAAAATTTATGTGAGATGCTGTATGACTACGTGATTTTTGTTCAATTTTCATCGTGTATTGAATGAAAATGTCGTTTTTTGTATAATTTCAAGTGATATGATGACAGTTTTTGTATAATTTATGTGACATGATGTCGATTTTTGTGAAAATTTATGTGAGATGCTGTATGATTGCGTGATTTTATTCAAATTTTTGTTACTTTGGGGTCAACACATACGTCTTTTCGTAATTTTTGCGTGTTTCTATTCAAATTTATTTTCATTTGTCGTCAACACAGACGTATTTTCGTAAAATTTTACTATTTTTTCGATGAAAGTTGTATAAAAATATTGTTTTTTGTCGTTTTTGCAGAATTTAATGTGACAAGATGCCGATTTTTATAAATTTTCTACGTATTTTCGTAATTTTGCGTGCTTTTATTCAAATTTATTTTATGTTTAGTTGACAAATGTCATAATTAAAATTAGTCAAGCCTTCTCCAATACTTGCTAATATAAGCCGTTCACGATCTTTTTGGGTCAGGTGAGGCTATGACCATCTAGTAATTTTGTTGGCAGTACCTCTGCGGCAACTAAACTCCCTAATGCAAACTGACACTTTTTCTGTTAGGTTAGGTTAGGTTGTTTTCAGTTTAAGGTTATATTTTCTGAATAGGTACATTGTTGCCGGATCTCTCTCTAGTCTCTACATCAACTCGTGTTCTTTTAGATCTGGTCTGTCCTTTTTAAACTGCAACTAGCATCGTTTAATGGAATTTTTTTTGTTATAACAAAATTATATTGGGCATTTTGATTTTTCCTTTGACGGAAATTAAAATTACTTTTACACACTTGATAAAGCATTATTTTCTTACGAATATTAAAATAATAAGTTTGGCAATGTGGTGGCAAGAAAATGTCGAACAGACACTGACAGACAAAAAGTTGCATCCGCTACATCACCGAATCAGTTAGTCCAACATGAAAAGAAAAAATAATAGCCAACTCTGTCCCAAAAAGGTCGTGAACGGATTATATGTTTATCTCTTTCTTGCTCAAGCAATACGTATATCTTCTTGTTCATGTTATTGCGGATATATATAATTGTGACCGATCGCCCATTTAATTTTAAACTAGCTGTTGTAATTTATAAGTGGGTAAAACTCAGTCGAAAATAACATTTAAAATTTATTTATAATATGGATATGGAAGTGTAATGTCAGAACAGCTAAGTGGTACAATATTCAAACCTTTAAAACCAAACAAAACACAGTCACCGACCTGTTTTAAAAAGGGAACTTAGACGGAAATTTCCAATAGTAGGTAGGACAATGGGTATCTCGTTAATCCAGTCATATAGCAGGCACAAATTATAAAATTATCAATTATGACACATCCAACCGTAAAATCAGTTTTTTAAAATTACTACAAGTCATTTAACAACACAGGCAATGCATTTCCAATTTCATAAATAACCTTTTTTGAAAAATAGTTTGTTTAAAGCTGGGCTCGTGACACGGCTATGTTTAATTCCTTTAACCTCGATCGCTTCGATAGCCCAGTTGGTTAAGGCTTCGTACTCGTAATGCTGCGATCGCTGGTTCGACTCCAGCCATGGGACATCGCAGGAAGCTTTTTTTAAATTAAAATAAATGTGAGAAAACCAAGATGGACGACACCCGAAAACTTAAATTCAAAACAGGGACTTAGAAAAATCTGAAAAAAAATTAAAATTCAAATATTCGCGCGAAATTAAAATGGCCTCCGTGCATGAGAGAGAGAGAGAGAGAGACAGCAGCTTCGATGAGGGAGACGGGAGATTTACCAGTTTGAAGTTCAAATATTTCCGCGAAATTCAAAATTAGAAACAACCGCCGTGAGAAGTGCGCGCGCACCAAGATGGCCGACACCCCGGGAGATTTAAATTCAAAAAATTGAACTTAGAAAAAAATCGGAAAAAATTCAAATTTCAAATATTCCCGCCAGAAATCCAAGATGGCCGCCGAAGTCCGACGCGTAATTTTAATCGGAAGCTAATGCGTATTTATTCAGTAGCACATGTGAAATTATTAGATCAACCGCGAAATTAATTAGATCAATCCGCGAAATTAATTAGATCAATCCGCGAAATTAATTAGATCAAACCGCGAAATTAATTGGGTCAATCCGCGAATAAAACCGCGAATCAAATAAAAAGTGGAGGGGATGGCTAGCCCCATTCTACTATTGCTATTTTGTATCTAGAATGCAAAATGCTACTTTTGCGTCCGAGAATGGAAGTTATTTTGCCGAGCTTTAGCGAGGCAAAATACCCATTCGAGAACGCAAAACCATTTCGCATTCGAGATGCAAACAATGATTTTTCGAAAACTGCAATAAAACTATAGTATGAGAATAAAAATAATTAAATAAGGTAACTGTCAACGTTAATTAACAATTTTATATTTCATAAACAATTAATTTTTGAACCACGGCCTGCTGAATTGTTTAACATACGTCAAAGTGACGTATAAATTTAACTCACTGCAATATCGGCACCTTCAATCTACATGTAGTACAACATAAATTAGTTATGTTTATAATAGTTTATAATAGTTATTAGTATCAATTGAAATTTTAAATTACTTAATATAAAACTAATGTGGGTTACTTAATTAATAAAATCACAAATAAGTTCCTAAAAAATTACAAATTTTTTGACATTTCTTTACGTTCTAGAACACAAAAGAGTTTTGCGTTCTAGAACATAAAAGTATTTCGCTGTTAAGTGACAAAAAAGAATCACTTTGCTTACTGAGAATTAACGAAAATGTCAACATTTGATGACAGTTTTCGAAAAACGTTATTTTAATAATATAAAAGCTACCACATTTCATCATTTAAATTAGAGTCAATGTTTAGGATGGAGCTTGTAGTGGACTGTATGAATTTATTTTGGACAAATTACAGGATATGTCTTACGGGTGCAGGAATTAAAAAGGGTGCAACCCAACGGTCTCGTGCGGTCTCACACGAGATGATGTAACAAAAGACCTGGGGTCCGTTGGGCAGCGTGAACACAGTGAAACAAGATTTCAAACTGTATTAATTTAATGACTAGTTCTTTTCTATTTATACATATAAAAATACTGACTTAGCTTACAAAGTTTAATATTTGCCCTAGTTCAAGCTGCTATTTCTACGTGCGTGTCTAATTTCATAATAAACAAACTTGCAGAGTGCAGAATTGCAGGCTGTTCACCGGGTCATTCGAGCACTGATTACATTATACTGACGCTTTGTTAAGCATTTTTCATATGCAATATATGTTTGTGAAATACACGCCTAATTAAATTAAAAGGATTAAAATTTATGTTTGGTTCCTAAACATTCTGCCTAGCGACGATGGGCCGGGAAGGTGTGGCTGATTCTGTCTCTCCATCTTCCTCGTCTGGTGGCAGTGGTTGTAACCTGAAGCCTTCCGACGGGTCTGATTTTGGCCGTGGCTGCGGTCTCCTGTTCTTTCTCCAGTATTTTCATAATGTCCAGATGATACAACCTGATACCAAAATACAGATTGTAGTACCGGTGTTCACCATGCTGGTATGTCGATTGTGCCAAAATCTATAGTCCTGATGTAACTGCAACTCATCTTTTTCTTCTTGTAGGCGTTGAAAATGATCGGACGGTAGCAACAGGTTCCTCCATTTGCAATTGAGGGTGGCTGCTTGAATTCTGCAAAGTAGTGTTAATAATTACTTGCATTGGTTTGTTGAACCCAGCTACGACAGGAATAGTAGTGAATAGCTGAGTATGCAAAATAGTCCGTTTTGTGTATATAGTACAATCTGGGGATATTTGGATTATGCCAACATCTTGAATCTTCACATCTTCTCGATTCCCGCTGCATTGTACTGCTGCTGTTGTAGGTTGATTGGGAATAAATAACCATGTATTGGCGGCGTACAGTTTCTTCCATACCAGTGTCTTAACTGTAAACTGATGGACCAAACATTTGATCTTGTTCAATCGCTGATAGATCTCGTCGATGATGCAATTAGGATTGTCTTCAATACTTCGAACTGCGGATGGCCTGCATAGGTAAAGATGTTTCCTATTGGCTAGATCTCCTTTAACTTGTCCTCTTGGATCGGTTCTGATCTGTATCGGCCCTGCATAATCAGTCCAGTGTGAGAAAATGGCAGGGACGGCGTTACTCTAGGCTCAGGTAAATTGCCATGAGTTGCTGCAGCGGTTGTCTTCTGAATGCAAAACATTTCATACAGGTGTGAATTTCTTTGCGTATTATTTTCTTCACATTGATGATCCAGAATTTTCTACGTATGTATGCTGCTGTAGCTTGACTGTTTCTGATGGACGTCTCCACTATTAGGTGGGCTAGATGACTATTATGAGGAATGAGAATAGGATGTTTCTCATTATATGGCAACATTGAATTTTGAAGTCGTCCTCCACTCTAAGAGTGGCTTCATCATCGATTAATGGTCGTAATGGTGCCAAGGAACTTTTTGTGTGAACCGAGATGTTTTTCTTCAAGGTATGAATCTCTGTTGCCCAGCTGCGTGCTTGCACTATACGGATGATTTGAATGAGGCAATGTTGAGTTCTGCTGCCATAGGGTATTTGTCGGAAACGGTTGTCTTCTGCATTTTTGAACAAACCTGTTACAGTATGCAGTGACCGCAGTAACTTGGTGAATTTTTGCCTCTTCTGTAGCTGTTATGGGAATAGTTGTTTCCGTAAGTGGCAAAGGATTAGCTCGTAACCATTGCGGGCCGTTCCACCACAATAGATGATGCTGTAGTCTGACAGGAGTGAGCCCTCGGGATACAGCGTCTGCTGGATTGTCCTCTGAGCGCACATGATGCCAATTTCCGCTGGGGGTTACTTCCAATATTTCTGTTACCCTGTTTCCAACAAATGTTTTCCATTTCTCCGGACCTGCTCTTATCCAGGATAAGGTTATCATGGAATCTGACCACGCGAAGATGGAGATGCTGGGCACTAATAGCTTCCTTCAACATTTTTGCTGCTAACGATGCTGCACATAACTCCAACCTTGGCAACGTTTTCTTCATCTTTATAGGTGCAACCTTTGACTTGGCTGTCAATAGACTTACTTGAATGAGTCCATCTTGAGACATTACCCTGCTGTAAATTACAGCACCGTAAGCTTTTTCCGACGCATCACAGAATGCATGCAGCTCCATTTCCCGGATGCTGCAGTGGTACCCTAACCATCTTGGAATGGATATGCCTTCAACCAATGGTAACTTTTCTTGAAACTGCTTCCACTCGTTCATTATTTCTGTGGCCACTGGTTGATCCCATGATTGCTGTTGTAACCAGGGTTGTCGAATTATTAATTTGGCTTTTATTACAATTGGCGCTAACCATCCTAATGGGTCAAACAAGCGGGATATTTCTGACAAGATTACCCTCTTTGTAGGATTTGTATCAGCTCGAAGACTGACTCGAAACTTAAATTCGTCTGCCTTTGGACTCCAGTGTACTCCCAAGGTTTTCCTTGTTTCTCCTTCGTCGATCTCGAGTAAGTTCTTGTCCTGTAAATTATCTGGCAATTCTTCAACAAGAGCTGCGCTGTTGCTTGCCCATTTTCTGAGGGTAAACCCTCCATTCTTTAACATATTGATTAGACTTACTTGGAGACGCCTTGGTTGCTACTTCTGCAGCTATTGGGTATGTTTGTCTTTCATCTTCAGCTAGCTGCAACAGGGTACGGATTGCCAGGTATGGTGCTGCTGTTGTTCCATAAGTTACAGTGGTAAGTTTAAACTTTTGAATAGGCTCGTCTGGAGAAGACCGCCATACCATCCTTTGGAGGTCCTGATCTTCTTCGGCTATCTTAATCTGACGATACATCTTTTCAACATCTGCTAAAAATACAAACTTGTGTTTGCTCCACCTTAGGAGAATTTGTTTCAAGTCTTGTTGCAATCTTGGTCCAGCAGCCATTAGCTGGTTTAAGCTGAGTCCAGTAGTGGTCTTCGCACTAGCATCAAAGACTACCCTTAACTTGGTGGTTGTGCTATCTTCCTTCACTACCGCTTGATGAGGGATGAAGTAGGATTGTCGTATATAGGCTCCTGGTTGAACTCGTTTCATATGTCCCAGTTCTAAGTATTCCTTCATGAGAATGTTTTGTATTCTTTACCTAGACCTTTATTTTCTTCTAATCGCTTCTCTAGTTGAAGGAACCGTGCGATTGCCTTTTTTCTCGAATCCCCAAGCTTTTCTATTGGTTCCTTGAACGGAATTTTCACTGTATATGTACCATCAGCATTTCTCTGGTGGTTACAGTTGTAGAATTCTTCGCATTCCTTGTCTTCGTTGGACATCATCTTTTCTGGTACAACTTCTTCAATTTCCCAAAATTTTGTTAGTTGTTCATCTTCTGCAGCACATGCGACCATGCTAAGAATTTTCCTTTCTTCTGATGGTGCTGTTGCATTCCCCGTGATGATCCATCCAAGTTCCGTGTTTTGCACTAACAAGCCTCCGTTGAATTTTCGTACTCCTTCCACAATGATTTCCTTGTAGATGTCTGCTCCTAGGATAACGTCTATTGGTCCAGGTTTCTGAAATAGTGGATCAGCCAACACCATATTCTTACAGTCCTGAAGTTGATAGTTTTCGACTGGTTTTTCTGGAAGTGACTATGGCAGTATCAGCATCTCACATGTGGTTGTGTAGTTGCTTGGAAATCGTAGACGTAGGTTTACAGTTAATCGTCCTCGGGCTGTACCTGCTCCTTTCTTGCCTAATCCAGAAATGTGCACTCTCACCTTTTCTTCTGGTAGACCCAGCGTTTGAGCTGCATCTCCTGTAATGAATGATGCCTGTGATCCGGAGTCTATCAGGGCTCTGAGATACTCCAAACTCCCTGAGGATGACTAGACCTTAATTAGGGCAGTTGCCAGCAAAACGTTGCGATGCTGTCTTCCTACTAGGCTTGCAACAATGTTTTCTTTCTCATTGGTTGCTGTCGCACTGGAAGTCGCCGCCGTGGTCTTGGAAAGCTGCTGCTGCTGCTTACTAAAATCTTCGTGCAGAAGCCAATGATGTTTTTTGTTACATACCTTACATTTCCCTGGGCAAAGGTGTCTGGAGTTATATTTTTCTGTAGGCTTGAGGCAGTTAGAACAAAGTTTTTTATCCTTTATAACGTCCCAACGTTCGGATACTTTTAGATTGTTGAATTTTGGGCAGGATTTGATGCTGTGTGATCCTCCGCAGTGGAAGCACGATACGTCAGCAGTGTGGTACGTCTTTACTGCCCACCGATTCTGGTGACTTTCCCATGGTTTCCCAATTCCTTGTTGTCTGGGTTCGAGTTTGTTCCGTCTTTGCACAGCTTCCAGCGACTAAAATCTTGTTTCTAAGAAATTCAGTAGCTGCTCGAATTTTTGCACCTCTCTTGGTGCCGTTAATGACTGCTCATATAGTCTATTGGTTTCCTTGTCCAATTTTCGTGTCACTATATGGCACATGATAGGCCCCCATGTGGCCGTTTCAAATCCTAAGTTCTCAATTGCTCTTAGGCATTCTGCAGTCGTATCATGGAGTTTCTTGATCCCCTCTGCAGATTCGTTCGACAGGGTCGCCTGGTTGAATATGTCATCCAAATACTTCGCGAGTAGCAGCCTGGTGTTGTCGTATCTGTTCCTTATAATGAACCATGCAGACTCGTAATTGGCTTCAGTTGCCTCCATTTTTTCCGCCTTACTTAGTCGTGGGTTTTCATGAACAATTATTCGGAAAATGTCATGAAAGCTAGGCCATGCTTCGTAGGTCCCTTCAAAAACTGGAATTTTGAGAGCAGGTAACACTATATTCGCATGGCTGTTTTTCTTGACACTTTGAACCTCTTCATCCTGGATGTGCTGGAACAGGAGCACAATTATTTCGTTGACCATCTTCTTGGTCTCGTGGAACTCCTTGTCGTCGTAGCTACCGTGGGATAATATCTCCTCGTTTAGAGCTCTGATGTCATCCCAATCATCCTTGATGTTTTTAATGTTGTATTCGTAATACCTTTTACTGCATTCCTCATTCAACCTATTACAGACTTCCTGAATGTCGCTTTGGAGTGAATTTACCTTGATCTGTAGCCCTCTTATTCGGCTCTGTTCCTCCTTGTCAGCAACTGTGGTCGTGTCCTCTTTTGGCGCTACTGGCTGCTGTGAACTTTCACCTAGTGTGGCTAGATTTTCTTCGCACTTGTCGAGCAGGGCAACCCCTTCATTGTAAACGTCTTTGGTTTTTAAAATAAGGGTGTTCTTCCTCGACTTCCTTCGCCAGGTCTGAATGGTTGGCCTCAAATTCTTCCCAAAGTTGTTTTAGGGTGGATCTGCGAGCGGTGATATATGCTGCATTTTTTCTTGATGGGCCATCATGCTTCACGTTGATAATCTGCCTGCGAATGGATTCTGCTAAATCTTCTTGGGTTTGGAAATCTCCCGTCGCTGCGCCATCGTAACGGTCTTGTTCGAAGAGGGCTGGTACGTTTAAGGGATTACTGGACCAAATGCTAGGGGCAGAAACGTCGAAAGGCTCGAAATATCAGATACTAGGGGCAGGAAAGTTTTAATGGATCGAAGGACCAAAATTTTCAGGATGGAGCTTGTAGTGGACTGTATGAATTTATTTTGGACAAATTACAGGATATGTCTTACGGGTGCAGGAATTAAAAAGGGTGCAACCCAACGGTCTCGTGCGGTCTCACACGAGATGATGTAACAAAAGACCTGGGGTCCGTTGGGCAGCGTGAACACAGTGAAACAAGATTTCAAACTGTATTAATTTAATGACTAGTTCTTTTCTATTTATACATATAAAAATACTGACTTAGCTTACAAAGTTTAATATTTGCCCTAGTTCAAGCTGCTATTTCTACGTGCGTGTCTAATTTCATAAGTGTGTGCAGAATTGCAGGCTGTTTACCGGGTCATTCGAGCACTGATTACATTACTGCTGACGCTTTGTTAAGCATTTTCCGTATACAATATATGTTTGTGACATACACGCCTAATTAAATTAAAAGGATTAAAATTTATGTTTGGTTCCTAAACAGTCAAAGTCGTTTCACTAAGATAAAACTCATTTTAACGACATAGAAAATTATTAAACAAGTTTACAGGTCCTTTTAACGAAAAGAAGTAAGCCATATAAACGAGATCAACATCTACAGAAACTGCTGAAAGATATTTTAGCGGTTAGACTTCACTTAAATCAAAAACTAAGTTGAAAGCTCTTTTTTCAAAAATATAAAATGTAGTCAGCGATGTTTCATCATTTAAATTAGAGTAACAGTCGTTTTATTGAGGTAAAAGTAATTTTATCGTTATAGCAATTCGATTAAACAAGATAAAATCTCACTTTAACGAGATTATTTTAAAGAAGTTAATTTTAACAGGATAACATGTAACAAAATTTAAACGCCATGGAAGAACTGCAAAACACTACTAAGAAGCATTTTAAAATTTTAATATTTTACTTAGATCAAAGACTGAATTAAATGTTATTTTAATAACATAAAAATCACTTAACTAAGTTTAATCGTTTAAATTAAAAAACACGTTGTTTTAATAAAGTAAATGTTAATTTAACGACAGAGAAAGCCGATTAAACAAGACTGACTGTCATATTAATGAAATCGAGCATTATTTTAACGTTAATTGACACGAGGTCTTTTTTAAGAAAATGCAAGCCATATAAATGAGATTAATTATCTATGTATATAACACTGCTGAAACCCATCTTCAGAAGAAACTAAGTTTTTTTAAAAAGCTATTTAATGAGATTTACTCGTTTAAATTAGAGTAAAAGTGGTTTGAGTAAGGTAGAAGTCGTTTTGAGAACATAAAGAGCATTAAACACCATTTGACAAATATTGAAACTCGTATAACCCAGATTGAATCATTTAAACGAGACTGGAATGCAACTCACAATAAAATTTCACTAATAAATGTAAGAGCTAAAATCCGTGTGACAAAGTTTTAAGCAGCACTAATCAGATTAAAGGTAATTTTAACGAGTTGCAATATTTCATGCCGAAATTATAAGCAGTAAACGCGATTAAAAGTGATTTAACATATCGGGAAATAGTTTTAAGGAGAATATAGTCTAGTTAATTAAAATTTAACAAGTAGTAAATAAATATTACATCTCTCTAAGAGAATACAAGTTGTTTGCGCAAATGATTAGAAATTTTAAAACAGTTAAAGAGCTTAATATGAATCGGTGAACAGATCAAATCAACAATGGAAATCTGCGTCGCCAACTAGACGACGATGAAACAAAAGAACAAAAACATCTGTTTACCGAAACGCCACGATCCTACACAAATTTCAAATAAAAACCTCTGCAGAAACAAAACAATAAATTACGGCATGCCAGTTTAAAAGTACACAAATTTCAAAATAAAAACCTCTGCAGAAATAAAACAATAAATTGCAAACAGCATGCCAGTTTCTAAAGTGCAGCAAATCACCCCGCAATAAAACACCAGGGCAAGCCGACAAGCGATGCTCTAAAAGCAGCCCAAACTCAGGCCAAATTGAAATCTAATTTTAATTAACAACGGCACTCCTAATCAATAGTGCGCCCTATAGAAACTACACAGGCATAGGAAAACTTAGCCGCTACCTAATCAAATTACCGTCAAGTCGCTAACAAGCATACAGGCCGATTAGAAGGATTTTTCCCTCAGCCGACGAAAACATCGCGGCACGCCGTGCGGGCGAAGTTCGCCCAGGAAGAGACATAAATTCGAAACAAGTGGAAACCTAATAAAGACGCTTTCTCTAATGGCTAAATCTGGACAAAGGCCAAATACAGCAGGCGAATGTACAAATATTACAAATTAAATTCTAATTAGCGGTAGGAAAAATCAAATGCAGGAGTATTTGGTATCAAAAAACCAGATAAAATCAGCTCCCAAATAATAAAAACAAGAAGAACTTTTTAACACACTTAGTAACAATAATGCTTAAGTAATTTTACACGCAGAGCTCGAGGGAAAAAAATCCGTATTTTAATTAAAGCCAATTATAGCAAATGGTTTATCATTAGAATCGGAATTTCAACGGCCAGCCATTGCGACACTCATAAAGGCGCTAATAAGTCGCGCCGCCGAAAAAAACGCGGAATTATTAAATAGGAGGAAAATAAGCAGTCATCCCTTCTCCTTGGACCAATGAGCGACCAGGAAGCGCAAAACAAAGGACGGGGCTCTTTTAAATAGAGTTACCCAGGCCAGAAGAAATCACTCAATCCAGGAGAGTCTACCAGGAACCATCTAGCCTTCCAGGACAACACTCAGCACCCTTCAGCCTCCAGCCTTCCACACTCAGCCCCGGAGAGTCCCAGCAGCATCCAGCCTTCCAGGACCAGCCAGCGCTTTTCCGGACTTTGTCATCAGGGCCATCCAGCCACTTCAGAACTTAGGACGAGAACCAGCCACCTGCCCCGACAAAAGCCCACGTCGCGGCCCCCGCTGGCGACGGACCACCCTTTGCCGGACTCCTCCAGCGGAAGCGCGACCCCGTACCCCGACAACGCCCCGCTCCAGCCGCCGTCCCCGAGAGGCCTACTCGCGCCGCCGACGTCCCAGCAGAACTTCCCAGCGCCCGCTACAAGCCGTGCCCCGGACCGCTCCCCGAAAGAACCGGACTGCGTCCGGGCCGCATTCCCCACCTCCGGCCAGTAGGAAAGGCCGCCCCATCACCTCCCGCGCCACCAGCGCCCTAGTCTAGATGACTCTTTGTGTATATATTTATTTTCGTGTTTTTTTTGTATATATAATATTAAGTTTTGTTTGTATGTATCATAGTGTCCGTAGAAATAAAAGTATTAAAAGTTTACACCAATCAATTAGCAGCATCGACAAGGGTAACGCTTACACCCTTTCTTTCGCCATTGTAGAACCTACCGCTGAGCTTAGACCGAGGCGTGTTAATTGTCGCCCGGAACGTGGGGCCAACCTTTGGTGGAGACCAGAGGGAAGCCACACCCACTACAATAGTGAAGTCAAGGATGAAAAAAAACATGGAAACAACCGCGCCAAAGATCACTGAGGACCAACGAGGAACCTCAGCAAATACCGCAACCAAGTGGCAGCCCGCATCACTCGGAAGTCACAGAAAACAACGCATCCCCGTTTCCATGTGGACAAAGGACACCACCACAGTGTCGCAACCCAGTGCAAACCGAGATGAATGAAGACGACCAACACCACTTCTGGGAGTGGTAGAAAACACCCAGTGGCGCCCAAAACAAACTTCAACAATATCAGCACCAACCATCAGGATCCACAACGATTCGCCCCGATCTCAAAGATTCCTTATCACCACCTCTCTGGTCGGCACCTCCAATGTGCTGCCAGAAGCTCTTCACCAGCTCTCTGGCCAGCACCTCCAATTGTGCTGTCAAAAGCTCTTCACCAGCTCTCTGGTCGGCACTCCCAATATGCTGCTAGAAGCTCGCCACCAACTCTGTGCAGGCACTTCAGCACCTGCACTCAACACAAATTCGCCGAGAAGCGCAACAAAGAACCGCGCTCACTAGAAGGCCGAAGCCCACGACTCCGCCGGAACACGCGCCCCAGGTGCCCGAAGCTATGACTTGCCATCTCCACCACCGAGGGTCAATCTGTCCTCGCAAAAGATGCCCGAAGCCTCCGCCCGCACCCACCGCGTGCCGCCGAGGTGTATCCTTCCGCAGATTCACTCAGCACGTGAGGACTGCGGCAACGCCGCCATACTTTGCCTGGTCACGCGCGCCCGCTTCCGGAAAATCAATCACGGCACCTTCTACGACGAGGATCCACCTGGCTTCTCCCCCAAACGTCAACACGTCTGATTAGCCCTAGCAGCCCCGAACAAGGTGTCCCACCTCAGCCGCCTCCACGTCAGCAAGTCGGCTCACCTAGAAAGATAGAAACTCCGCGTCAAGGAGGCATGGGAAAAAATAGCCGCCAGCTAATCAAATTACCCTCAAGTCGCTAACAAGCATACAGGCCGATTAAAACGATTTTTTCCCTCAGCCGACGAAAACATCGCACAGGAAGCGACGAAAATTCGAAACAAGCGGAGACCTAATAAAGACGTTTTTTCTAACGGCTAAATCTGGACAAAGGCCAAATACAGCAGGCGCATGTACAATTATTACAAATTAAATTGTAATTAGCGGTAGCAAGAATCAAATGCAGGAGTATTTGGTATCGAAAACCGGATAAAATCAGCGCGCAAATAATAAAAACAAGGAGAACTTTTTAACACTCTCAGTAACAATAATGCTTAAGTAATTTTATACGCAGAGCTGGAGGGAAACAAATCCTTATTTTAATTAAAGCCAAACGAAACATAGCAAATGGGGTATCACTAGAATCGGAATTTCAACGGCCAGCCATTGCGACACTCATCAAGGCGCTAATATGTCGCGCCGCGGAAAAATAACGCGGAATTATTAAATACTAGGAAAATAAGCAGTCATCCCTTCTCCTCGAACCAATGAGCGTCCAGGTAGCGCAAAACAAAGGACGGGGCTCCATTAAATAGAGGTACCCAGGCCAGAAGAAATCACTCAACCCAGGAGAGTCTACCAGGAACCATCCAGCCTTCCAGGACAACACTCAGCACCCAGCAGCCTCCAGCCTTCCACACTCAGCCCCGGAGAGTCCCAGCAGCATCCAGCCTTCCATCATTCAACCCCAGAGAGTCCCAGCAGCATCCAGCCTTCCAGGACCAGCCAGCGCTCTTCCGGACTTTGTCATCAGGGCCATCCAGCCACTTCAGGACTTAGGACTAGAACCAGCCAGCGCTCTTCCGGACTTTGTCATCAGGGCCATCCAGCCACCTGACCCGACAGCAGCCCACGTCACGGCCTCCGCTGACGACGAACCACCCCCGGACCGCTCCCCGGACGGACCGGACTGCGTCCACGCCGCGTTCCCCACCTCCGGCCACTACGAAAGGCCGCCCCATTACTCCCGCGCTACCAGCGCCCGAGTCTAGACGACTCTTTGTGTATATATTTATTTTCGTGTTTTTTTTGTATATATAATATTAAGTTTTGTTTGTATGTATCATAGTGTCCGTAGAAATAAAAGTATTAAAAGTTTACACCAATGAATTAGCAGCATCGACAAGGGTAACGCCTACACCCATCCTTCCGCTGACGCCATTCTAGAACCTACCGCTGAGCTTATACCAAGGCTTGTTAAGCTAATAGCTCTTTAGATAGGCTAGGTTGTAATGCTCTGTTTCAATTTTATTTCTAAAGCGCGTTAATGCATTTAATATCGATTTTCGGATCACTTTGTTGATATATTTTGTAGCAAGAGAATTCAAGCTAATCGCAGCAGGTGCGTGTGATGAACGATAAATACCTGCACATTTTTGCGTCTGAATTTGTCGTCGATTTTCGATCCGCGTTGGCTGTAATAGTATTTTACAGTAGAAGTCCGTTAGGATAGCCTTTACTGCCGAGCCAGAGTATTTGTGAGACGAGCTCGAAGAGCGAGTCGAATAATACTGGCGAGTCAGTAAAGGCCCTAACGGACGTGTACTGTACAATAGTTTTTGTAATACCTACATACAATTCAGTCATATCTATATTTTTCTAATTTATTTTCATCAAAACGCTAGGTTTGTGTAATGACATTTTAGAGTGATTGAGAGTGCGTAGAACGTTGCAACTGTTGTTTATAAATGTCAGTTATTTCCAATTTCGTGTATGGTTGTAAGCAGTTTTAAGTTGTAACCAGCTCGTAACTTATGACATTTGTAGAAAATGATGAAGATATTCCTAAAGACGTTAAGATTCTGAATGAGCAAGTAATTTTAGCGTATGTTCAGGAGTTATAGCAGTCTTTTGCGCCTTCTTCTATGTGGAGTTGAAGGCTTGCTTGCTGCTGGATTTGTGTGACAAACGTCACTTTGACGTTTGACACACAATTTAGCAGGCTGTGGTCTTTACGGACACTTTTTACGGCCGGGCCGTAAAGAGGTTGCTTACGCAGTAGTAAACAGTCCTTAAAGAAATATTTAACAAGTAGGTATTACAAAAAAATTGTGTAATAACTGGTACAGTATTAATTTTTCGAGAAGCGCTCTTGTCTTCCAAGTAAGCGAAGCCGCTTGTAGCATTTTTCGAGGGCGCAGTTCCAGCGTTGGTAAGAGCGTTTCTTCTAATTGTATTGTTTGATTTTCATTTTGGTTATTTAGGCTGGATTGCTCTGCGTTTCCGCTCATTGAAATCGCTGCGATGCGTCTTCTAAATTATGTCGTGGTGATACGCGTTACCTTAACTTGTGTGTTATATATGTTCCCCCTAATTCGCCAACTGCTGTATACGAAAAGCATATGAATAGTGTTAATGCGCGGGCGCTTAATAATTGTAAAATTATAGTAGTAGGTGATTTCAATTTGCCTAATATTCAATGGAGCCCTACTGGGGTTGAAATAAACCCCTTTTCGACTACTGCTTCAACCTTTATCAATGAAATTAATCTTTCCGGTTTGCAGCAACACAATTATGTGCTCAATATGGTAAACAATAAAGTGCTGGACCTAGTTCTTGCTAATTTAGAAGGCGTTTCGGTTTCTACAGCGTCTGATTATCTAACACCCATTGATGCTTATCATCCCCTGTTACATATAGTCTTAGATATGGTTGTTCGCCCGGCTTTTTTAAATCCTAGTAGTAATAGCTATAGATTTGTGTTCAAAGCAGGTGACTACCCTGCAATCAACAATACTTTGCTTACATTTGATTGGTCGATTTTGTTCTGTAATCTTGATTGTAACAGTGCTGTTGATGCCTTTTATCTTGTTCTTTGGGATATTATTAAAACGTATGTCCCTCAAAAACGATTAAAAAATGGTAAATATCCTGTCTGGTATTCAACGAAATTAATTAAAGCAATCAGGGAAAAATTTAAATATGATCGTAGATATAAATTATACAAACGACCGTATGATTTGGAAGCGTACTGCATACTTAGGTCGCGCGTAAAGCAAATTCAAAAAGAGTGTTATCGCAAGTATATTGATAATATTGAATCCAATTTAACACACGATTCCAAATCCTTCTGGTCCTACGCTAAAAGTAAGCGAAAAACTAATGTATATCCAAATGAAATGCATTATAAAAATAGCACTGCTGGCTCTGGCAGAGATATATGCAACATGTTTGCACAATATTTTGAAACAGTATATAGTAATGATAGGCCTAAGTTGTCTACTGAATTATTTACTGATTCCACTTCAGCTGATGTTTTGTCTAACATTACCATATCGATTCAACAGGTGCGTGAGTGTTTGTCGGGACTTGAACCAAATAAAGGTGGAGGTCCGGATAACATACCCTCTTTATTTGCATAGCATGCTGCTGATGGACTGGCTTATCCGTTGTTCTTACTTTTTCAAAATCATTAGAGCAAGGAGTTTTTCCTGACGTATGGAAGACGGCACATGTTGTTCCAATTTTTAAATCTGGCGATAGGTCACTCGTTAATAATTATCGTCCAATCTCCATCATTTGCACATTTGCCAAGATATTTGAAAAAATTGTGCATGGTCCGTCTTTTTCTCACTTTTCTAAATTCATTACTTCTCAGCAGCACGGTTTTGTAAAGAATAAATCCACAGTCACCAATCTTTGTGAATATGTTTTTTATTTACAAACACAAATAGACAGTAAAAATCAGGTGGATGCCGTCTATACTGATCTCTCTAAAGCATTTGATAGAGTTAATCATGCAATTTTGCTCGCGAAATTATCTGAATATGGAATTAAGGGAGATCTGTATAGATGGTGCTGCTCTTATGTGCTGAACAGATCGCAGTTTGTGGTTGTCGATGGCTTTCGATCGGATAGTATCGTCTGTAGATCTGGAATTCCGCAAGGATCGATACTGGGGCCTTTATTTTTCATTGTTTTTATTAATGACCTAACAAAAAATATTTCATCCAACTATCTGATGTACGCCGACGATCTCAAGCTTTATCGTTCAGTTTGCGACATCAATGATGCTGCATCTCTGCAAAAGGACATTGATACTGTAGCTGAATGGTGCAAGAATAACTTGATGAATCTAAATGTAAATAAATGCTACGTCATATCTTTTCATAGAAAGCAAAAACCTTTGCTTTTTGGCTACTGTGTTAATGATAGCATCCTTACTAGAACTGACTGTATTTCTGACCTTGGTATATTGCTTGATACGTCCTTAACTTTTAAAAATCACATTGAGCAAATATGTAAAAGAGCGTACTCGATGTTGGGTTTCATTTTCCGTATATCTAAGCATTTTACTACGATTGCATCTTACAAAACTTTATTTAATTCACTTGTGAGGTCTAAGATTGAGTATGCAAGTATCATATGGTCTCCGTTCTATACTGTATACAGATTGGAGGTTGAAGCTGTTCAACGGCGTTTCACGAGACTGCTGTTCTACAGATTCAATGTTCAATACCGCCCTTACACTGAACGTCTAGATTATTTATGCCTTGACTCGCTGGAGCTGCGTCGTTTCGTGTCAGAGCAATTGTTTTTGTATAAGCTACTGAATGGTTTGATATGCTCTCCGCTTCTGGTATCTGCTGTAAATTTCTATGTCCCTGCTTACGCTACTAGAGTTAATAACCTATTTACTATGAAAACGAGCTCTAGCAACATGGGTCATTTTTCAATTTTTAACCGCATTATGCGCAACTATAATGCCTGTGCGCAGGATTGCGGGGACATTGATATTTTTAGCAATACTCTGCCTAGATTTAGGTCGTTGGTGGTGCAGAGTTTTCCAGGTGGATAATCGCCTCTTATACATTTTTATCTGTTTAAAATATTGTTAAATTATTTTTATTATTAGTTTTGTTATTTTGTAACAACAATCTTTTATTTATCTAACTTATCCTTATTTACTCTTATTATTAATTTTGCCTTTTTCTCGTCGTATTGGGTTTTCTATAGTGTTTACTTTTAGTTATTACTATCTCATATTTTTATTTCTATTATGGATTTAAATGAGTAGTTGATTTTTTTTCTCTTTTTGTGCTATTATAGTGTAGATCTAGTTTATGTTCTGTTTTTGTATTGTGTAGAAACATGTAATTGGGCTATGTGGCCTGTTTGTTTCTTTCTATCTAAATAAATAAATAATCATCGGTAAGAATGCTTTTGCGTGCATAATTTCGTTTTCTAATTTTCCAATATTTAGGCCGTTTAGTATGTGCTAGTTTGAGTTAGAAACAGCTAGTATTGGCTCAAAAATCAAGGAGCTATTTGGGATCTCACAAAGGCTTAAATTTAGCATCTTTGAGCTAACGTTTTGGCTCTTCCTTGAGCTAACCAGTTTCCCAAATTCGCGCCTGTACGTAGTTAGGAATTTCCTTCCTTTTGTTGTTAGTTCTTTTTGCGAGCGTCGACTTTGGGATTCTGAGAATTATGCAGTCAGTTGGATTTCAGTATTCATACAAAAATTCAACAAACAGGACTTTCCTGCCGATCACTGGACTTCATAATTAATTGAACTGTAAGTATATGTCATTATCAGCTCTGCTGATGGATTGTAATAGCCCGAAGCATTTCTTAGCCTGATCCGTACACCACGCCATATTCTGCCGAAAGCTAGCCGAGGCATTGTCAACCGCTTCGTGTAGGGCGGTACAAGGTACGCTACTATTTATGGATATGTTCGCGTTCATAATACTAAAAATGTTTCATACAAATTAAAAATTACTTTAAAGAGATAATTTTTATACAAATATTGTTTAACGTAGTTAGAAGTCACATAGACAAAATGTAAAACCTTCTAAATAAAATTTTAACGTTTAAAATATATTAATATTCATAGCAAACAGATGAAAGTCGTACTGGGAGAGTTGTAGAGTAATGTAATTTTACGATGTCAAAGGTGATTTTAATGAAACTGAAATACCTTTTTAATGAGATTGAACGTTATATAAACAAGATTAAAAGAGGTGTAAATGTTAGTTTATACCAATTAACTGAGATGTATAATATACATAAACCACAGCAGTTGAGATAAAATGCATTTAAACAAGATTTAATCGCTTAATAACAGTAACAGCGATTTAAGCGAATTAGACGTAATGCTTTTTAGATGGTTCAAAAGCTTTTTACCGATTCGACAACATTCGAAGTCATTTTTAGATAATTTGCGATTGTGCATGATCTGACCGTGCGTTGATAGTAAATTGACATCTAAAATTCTAAACTAATCATCAACTGAGTGCTTAATTATGTTTTTCAAAGGCTAACACATAATACCAGAACAACTTCTTTAGACAGGGTGTTACAAAAGTAACGCCCGTCTACTTGGGGATATATTCAGGACGACAAAATGAACCGATAATAAAGAGTGATAAAACTTCAGATTGTTTTTCCTTACAGAGTTATTGACCAACAAAGTATTAAAAATGTATGTTTTACAAAATCACGTTTTATTGATAATAAATACATTAAACGTTACATTAGATGTTCAAATAAGCCACCTTCCACTTCAATGGATTTTCTAGCGCGGTTTAACAGAGAAGCACTTACTCGTTCTAACATTTCGTCGTTTATTAAAGCTACAGCTGCACGAATACGGTCAATCACATCTTACTCTTCAACAACTGGTTGTAGATAAACTTTTTATTTGAGATATCCCCAGAAAAAGAAATCTAACCGATTAAGGTCGGGTGATATGGTAGGCCAAGTTATTTGTCCACCTCTTCCAATCCATCGGCCAGGGAAGTTTGTATTTAACCAATTATGTGCTGGAACACCATTATGGTTATTTTTTGAAAGCACACATGATTTTGTAAAACATGCATTTTGCATTGAAGTGGAAAGTAGCTTATTTGAACATCTAATGTAACATTTAATGTATTTATTATCAATAAAACTTGATTTTGTAAAACATACATTTTTAATACTTTGTTGGTCAATAACTCTGTAAGGAAGGACAATCTGAAGTTTTGTCACTCTTTAGTATCGGTTTATTTTATTTTCCTGAATATATCCGCAAGTGGACGGGCGTTACTTTTTTAACACCCTGTATATTGGTGTTTAGGTAGCTCTTGATAATGCAATTAATAGTACATAACGTAAAAAACTTGCGGATGATATAGATCTCATTAGCAGAAACACGAAAGAGCTAGAAGAAATGTATAAATATTTCGAGGAAGCAGCGGCAGTACAGGGTTTAAGGGTAAATTCCACAAAAACTAAGTACATGATAACAACAAGAAACACTGGGAAGTTCGAAAATATTACAAATATAAGCATAAACGGGCAATGTTTCGAGAAAGTCGAGTGCTTCAGATATTTAGGGTCGTTAATTAGTGTGGGAAATGAAATACGGGAAGATGTGAATGCCCGCGTAATGCAAGGAAATAAGTGCTTCTACGCGCTACAAAATGTGCTAAAGTCAAAAACGCTTTCAACAAACTCTAAAATAAAAGTGTACAAAACGGTAATTAGACCCGTAGTGTTATACGCAGCAGAGACATGGAGCCTCACTAGAAAAGAAGAACAGATGTTAGAGAGATGAGCGGAAGATCTTGCGGAAAATATACGGTCCGGTACAAGAGAATGACGGGTGGAGAGTAAGAATGAACCATGAACTCAAAATAATGTTTAATGGCCCGAGTATTACCAATGAAATACGAAGCAGACGTTTGAGTTGGGCAGGACACTTGCAACGCATGGAGGATACGCGAAGTGCAAAAAGAACTCTAACGGGAAAAATTGATGGAAAGAGGGCACAAGGAAGACCAAGAAGTAGATGGACTGACAATTTAGAAAGGGACTTACAAGAGCGCGGAATAAAGAACTGGAAGAAGAAAGCGAAAAACAGAAAGGAGTGGGCAGGGATTGTAAGAGATGCGAAAGAAAAACTGCAACAGCATACATAATGATAACAACAACAGACTGCGACAAACAGCGATGAGATGAGCAGGCAGCCTTGCTGACTATAACAGCAGGGTTGGGGTGCGGGCAGCCGCCGCTCCCTGTAAAAGACCAGGCTCCGTAAACCGAGAGGGAGGCTATGGTCCTTTAAGGACTGATGAAGCCAAGGAGTAAGTAAGTAAGTAACGTAAAAAACTATACCTCCTTCAGTTTTGCGAAACATGTACCTACTTCACCGTGAGGAACATAAGCATACTTTTTCAACCAGGAGATTCTATTTAAATAGTTTTCTAATTGTAAGTACATTCAATCTTGAATTTTCTGAACTTCAACAAGCGAAAGCTTATTAAAATAAAGGAAAAGAAGAAGAGCAGAAGAACGTGAGTTAAAATTGCAAATATGCAAACCAAATCCGACGTTTTTCACATTAGTTACTATTTGTCACTTTTTAAAATAAAATTTTCACAGATTTGAGTAATTATAATTTCTTCAGGCCAAAAATAATAACGAATACCAAATTAAGGAAATTGTTATAGCTGGTGTTTTATTAACAGTGAACATTTTCTTCACATTCCGATTCGCTTTCACGGCTATCGATAAGTTCCATTCAGTTGTCTCTAATCGGTTGATTATAGTGGTTTATGCTGCTTTTCGATGTGGCTAGCATAAAATAACAGATTGTGTAATTACCGTGTTTATTAATTAATAGTAAAGCAATTATCAGACATTTCCTATACCAACTTGGTATTTCTCTTATATTATTTACAAAAGACCTGCTCTGTGAAAAATAATAATCAACTTGTTTAGCGTTTTAAATGGGGCATTAGATACATATAAGAATGATTTCTGTTAGATGGGCAGAAAAGTAGTAGGCGTACTCGAAATTGTATTCAAATAGATTTTTAAAACAGTATTTAAAACAAATAGAAATTTATGTTTTCTGTGATGTGTTACATGTTAAACTATGGTACAAACTAAAAATTCTCATTGTTTTCCAAAATAACAATCATAAACTTCAATATTTAAAAATGCAAAATATAACTACAATGAAAACTTTAGCATTGAAACAAAAAAATATGAAAATGCAAAACCGTTTCAATAATTAAAACTCTTAACATAAATTTACTAGCAACTAAAATAAAACAGAAGTGAAACCTGAGAAACATAATACATACAAGACTTAATAAAAAAACAACTTACTATTAAACAATAATCAAAAACTTTCCAAAACTGACAACCCAATAAACACCAACATTTCAATTTCTCAAAAAGCCCCTAATGTAAATAATTTTAAAAACCCTAACGAATTGATCTACAATATGACTAACATAAATATTCCTGAAAATGTTAAAAATATTTTAAAATTAGGTCCAAAATTTAACTATTACAATCCAAGAAATAAACTTCCAATTGAAAATATAATATCTAATGTAGAAAATGGCATCTCTACTTTACCGCCTAATGAACAATAGTATATTATGTTATTAGGAGCAAAAGTTATATTATATTTTATGTGGCGTTTCTGAACGGGTTATCTGCCGAGCTTACCTACCCTACCCTATTTTTATATGCTAAGGGGTGAAAATATTTTAAAAAGGGGTTAAAACAAATATACGAGGTGAAAATGAAATGAAATATAAGAAGATTATTATAACAGTTACTGAAGAGAATTTGAAAGTGTATATAACTAGAAACAAGCAAGCATAAGAAGCAAGAAGAAAGTAAGATTTCGGTTTATTTTGGGTCATACAATTGATAAGAAGGTACATTGGTTAGAGATTTGTCAAGTTCCGGATTTATTGAGGGAGTACTGAGGACGTGTGGATCTGTCGACGGAGGATAGCAGAGAAACTACTGGGCTCAGGCAATTCTGTTGGTTACTGACGACAGAGATTGCTAAAGTTGGAGCTAAGGAAGAAGAATATTAATTAGGGATCATCTGTGATAGCAAACTTTCCTTGGGGTCATCAAAACGAGGGAAGCTCTGGAAGGTGACAGTAGCGTTGGTGAAGTAGAACGGGACCATTCCTGCTAGCAGCCAAAGTTTTGACAAGTTGACAGCTGTTTGTCAGTAAGCAGTGCATCACAGCAGGACTAACTGGGGATCCGGGCTGTGGATATTAGGAGGAGTACTGTCTTGGAGGTGACATTGAAGCAGGGAGAGTGAGAGCAGTTCAAGGTGGGTTTTTAGTTTGTTCGTTCTATTGAAGCTATAATAAATAAAAGACAATTAAAAAAGTGTAATAAACTATAATCAACTACTTACCGTATAATATTGAGTCAATAGAAGGTGAATAAAATTAATATTTGTCATATTTGATTGAAATATTAGTGGAGTACTGTTTGACGTGCAATGTGACAGTTTATGTCATTAATCAATATAAAGTCATTATTAGTATAAAATTTCAATTAATAAGCAACTAGATAATCGAACCAACCCTGAAAAGAGTCTCAAGGCGCTATCGTTCTTAATAAGAAAATAATATTGAATTTTAAACTATATAATTCAAGTTAAAAAAATTGTGAGAGCAGTCACTACAATATATAGGAGAATCTTTTCCAAAGATGGTTCGAGAATATAACCAGAAGGTGGGAGGACTCGATAATTGTGACCAAATGCTTGAATGTTATAGATCTTTTTTCAAAACTTGGAGCTGGATATTTGAAAGCATATTGCACCTCTTTGATTTGGCTAAATCTTAGTATGATTAAATAACAAAGCCGGAATATCCAAATGGATTCAGGAACACTATTGTTGGAAGCAAAATTTTGTTTAAAGGCTCTTGAAAAAGAATATTGACTTAATGGGACGCATTAGGATAGAATTTTTTTTTTGAATCCAGGCTAAATCATACCCACATATTTTAGAAACACCTTGTATATTGAAAACTGTGTTACCAATAATTACGAAAAAATAGGCAAACAAGTTAAAATTATAGATTTTTAAAATACACATGGCTTTGAGATTTTGTAGGCTCCTCTGATGAATTTACTTCTTGCTCATACCAGAGACTATCCAATATATTAGTCTTTTCCCATACTATAAAAGCTAGAGTTTTTAGAAATAAGTTTCTAGTTCCAAAGCTATTGCAGATATCTGATAAACATTTAGTTGTTATAATGTCGACACATTCAGACAACCGGAAGAAAGCGCAATATCGATATCTCATAGGTAAGTGGATGTTTACTGCCGTGTTCTAAGATTGAAGTTTGAACTTGCAAAACTGAATTGTAACAAACAGTTTCTTCATAATAATTGTAATTTTTAATTTTTTTTTAAGTTCAGTTATGTTTTTATTATTAATTTCACATCTACAATCGTGGGAGAACGGTGATAAACGAACATTTTACGACTGCGCAAGCTCTAGTTTGATGTACGTCTTTATGGCCATTAATTTTATGACCAACAGTATTGCGCCGATTTTGCTTCAAGGAAATTTCCTGGCTGATCTCTTTAAGTTTCTTTTTGAAGTTTCTAAAGCGTCAATAAGCGTTATGTATTTCGTTTATTTAATAATGTCTTTTAAAATCGTTTACTGGCAAACTTCTACCCTAATTATCCAACACTTGACTTGAATATTTGTATAGAAATGAAGGTGTTATATTAGTTTTCATTGTGAAAAGTAGTAATTTTTTTTAATACATGTTGTTGTGTTTGTTTATTTAGTTTATTTGAGTGTATATGATATTGATATTATTATTATATAAATAAATGACTATCATCTCAAAGGGTTGGATTTCTCCATCCTAGCAAATAAGACTGGATGTATAATTATAGGCAATACATTTGCTTTTAAATAATTATCGTGGTTTTCATGATTATTAAAGGTAATCGCTTTAGAGACACCAGACATCGCTTGTTTATCCAATGGAACGGCCACAAAATTAGATATTTCAACCTCACAATATTTTAAAAACAAGTTGGCTTTGTATTAAAAATTACATCAATAATTACGTAAAAGTGCGTTGGCTAACTGATTTAACAAGCGTAAGTAACTAGACGCCACAATAAAACATTGGCGATGCTCTCCTTCCGGAAATGTGCAAAAACCGCGCCACTTTAAAAATTTTCCCAAAAATATATTTTTTAATAACTTTCTGACCTTGTTTAGCTTTCCTGTACGCTATATGTACCTATATGAGGAAAGTTGTATTGGCACTGACTCATACTTTTATTAAAATAAATAAATAAATAAATAAATAATAATAATAACAAAATAGGACACGAGGCGTCCTCACAGCAAGTCCCACGATGGACAGGGGCTCCTTTTTTTCGTTGACTTGCTGTAACAAGCCCGATACTTCCTCGAACGCCGTCCCCAGCCTGCACCACTCCAAAACTGCTTCGTCTATGCTCTAGTTCGCTGCCTCCCACGTGCTTCCAAGGCTATGTTAACCTCGGAACAGTTCCAAATCTTGCCACAGGAACACCAGCTAACAGTTGACGTACTATCAACACTTTTTAAAACTTCCGTAGGGGTGCAACGAATCAAAGCAATCCTCTACAGCCTACCAAAAGATACTGCACTAATTATAAAACACTGAATCGGGAAAAACGGGTATTTATTTGCTTTTAAATGCATTATTTGTGGGGAATCCAAAATAATACCCCTCACAGCTTGGTTTCACTTCACCCTTCATTTTTTTGGTTTTTTTTTCTATCTTACATTGTTATTCATTGTTTCTAAGCCTGCTCTGATTACATTTTATGTTTTAATCAATGCTAATACTGCTTGTAATGCCGTTTGTACAAATTATTAACTCAAAATCATTGCTATTCGTACAATTTGCAAAAATTAAACTAGCACATTGATAGAATATTTTCTTAAATAGTATTTGAAATGCTTGGAATGTTACTAACTGCTATCATAATTTTCGAGGCTTTAAAAGGGTGCATTGCAATATATTGCTTCAAGATTCATTTGATGCGGTTTTGAGCGTGTTTTTCTCATGTAATCGGATGTTCGGGATAGAGTTGGAAAAATTCTTTAAAATGACGTGGAGTGTAGTGAACTGTTTTTGTCACCCTGATTGATGTGTGACATGTGAGTGAATCACGAACGTAGTTTCTCGTTCATGCTAATCGTTATTGACATAAAATGAGGCAAACTGTTTTTTTTAAATTATTTTCTTTGCCTGTAGTAAAATACCCTTTCAACTATAGTCATTTAAATTTGAAAATTGAAGATATAAATAGATAATTAAGTAGTAACAACTATGCGTGAATAACAGCTTCACTGGAATAAGTCATGGAACTAATAAAAATATAGATCGTTAGTTTTTAGATGTAGAATATTTCTAGTTTTGCAACACATTGATATTCATCAAATATACTAAATTTTGTTAAGCTAGCACATATTTTCATCTAGTCCAAATAGCCATGTATTAAAGCTCACACTTTCTACTAGTTTAATTTTATAAGGGGTTATTGAGTTTGTCATTGCGGCCCTCGGAGGAATATATTATGTCATACAGCATACTGGATTAATACCTGACAGACAATAGCAGTAATTGGAAAGTCATAAATGACCCCTAGACACAAATTGTGTTAAATTTAAAAGAATGCGATGTCGTTATAATGTGGATATGCGCTCCTTCAGATGACAAAGTAAAACAATAAAAAAATGCTTTAAATCAGAAACTTGACCTGGCTCGCCTGGGTGTATTAGGAAAGACAGTTCGATATACATCCGATTTTGTATATGTATTTAAACACGCCAATTAATTAGGTGGAATTGGCACGTCAGAAGTTGTCCTGCGCTTAGCGAAAAAAGTTGCTTCGTTTGTAGTAGTACGCGCTGAGTTACCTTGCTTTGAAGTTGGACGCAACGTCAGCCAAAAGCAAAGTTTCTGCAAGTCTTGGAAAACTACAAGCGAAGGGGAGCCGCTGGATAATAATGGCTGGTAAGCGACACAGAGCGAATCAAAGTCTTGAAGACGGTACAATTTGGCAAGCTGCAGCCAGGAAGTCAATAAATGAAGTGGCGGCGTCGTTGTACTTATATTGTTCGGTGTGCATGGACCCTGAAGATATGCGTAGTGAGCTACCAGCATGGCTATCAAAGTGATTTAATATTATCGTTTGCTATGTCGGCACAGTGCATATTCGCTGTCGGGTGGGTGAATTAATCAGTGTCACTGTTACTGTCTTGAGCAAAGGTTTAATTATTTTAACACAAATGTGTAGTGCAAATAACATTTTGCGCGTAGATTGATTTTATGGTTAACAGTTATTGGCGCCTGTGTTAGTATTTAGGTGTATTGTTAGTTAGCGTTGTCCCTTGTGTGACTATGTAGCTTACGAGTAAAAAAATTGGTTTTTTATTTGAGTAAACGTTATAAGCTATATTTCGCTTAGCACAGTACAGGTCAACGTCTCGTTCAGTTCAACAGGGACTTTCCTTAACACGACTGGCGGTTAGTAAAGTAAGGAAAATGTCATTGCTATTGAGCTAGCTGGCAATAAATAAGGCACAATTACTAGTAAAAACCTAGTGACGTAGAAGACGCGTTGTTACTATTTGACTCCACAAGAGTGGGCTTTCCACCTATGCGTTACAATTTAATCATCAAACGAAGAGGCTGTCAACCCACGCGTTACAATTTGAATCATGAACTGAATGGTTCGAAGAAGCTTATAATGAGAACTAGAACGAACTAACAAGTAAACTTAGTAATCGTAAAAAAACAATTTCTTAGGTAACTTTAACACTAATAGAAGTGCAAACCTGAACGTCAAAGTAGCTCGTAGGCAGCAATAGAGAAAAATGTTGAAGAGTTCCTTCGATGTTAGGTTGTTGTGGTGCTTGGGTTTTTGGTGCTGTTTTCGAAAACTTCCTTCAACGCTTTCTATTCACCGTCAATTGTCTTATATCTGCACATTTGATTCCCTTCTATCCTAGTGTTGCTTATGCTTCGTTTCCTTATGTTTTCGGTTTGTCCCTTCTTTTCTTACATAATTTTTTGCTTCGTATAGTCTTCGTAGTATTCTGTCCTTTTTATTTTAAGGATATGCCTTAGCCATTTTATTTGCCTATGTTGAATATTTATTTATATCGGAATGATTTGTAACTGTTCTTGGAACGTTTGGTTTCTTATCGTATCTCTTTTAGTTTTCTTATATTCTTTTTAGAAATCTCATCTCCATGCTATTTATTAGTCTGCTCTCTCGTCCATTATTTAAAACCCTGGGCTCGGATGAGTACGATAGCGTAGGTTTGATTTCTTTTCTAATAATTTCGGATTTCGTTGCAGTTAGCATATCCTTTTTTACCAAAAGTTTCGTTTTTTTGGATTACAAAGTCTTTCCATTGTTGCTAGTTTGTCATTTGTCCCATCTTCCAAATTACTTGTACTATTTATTGTTTATCCTAGGTATTTAAACTTCTAACTTGCTCTAGTTCTTCTCTTTTACCCTTACAAAAATGTTTCCTCTTCTGTAGAGATTATTATAGATTTTGTTTTTGATATATTGATGTTCATATTAAAGTTTCTCAGTTCCTCATTCAACATCTTAACGTTGTATTATAAGTCCTCTGTGTTTCCTCCGAATACTATCATGCCATCCGCATAGCATAGTTCAAATACTTTCACTATGTTCGTTTTCCAATCTCCAATATAATAGTTCTTAGCTCTCTTCTTATAATCTTTAACTGATTGATCGGGCATGATATTCTACAACAGTGGGTTATGTATACATCCTTATTTTAAACTTGCTGTGCTTTTGAACGTCTTTGGCCATTCGTTTCTCGTTTGTACAAAGTTTTGCTTGTTTTTATGTAAATTTTTTAAACTTTTAATAAGTTATTTATATATTTTATTTTTATTTTTCCAATGTTTTCTAAATATGTCCTTGTAACTGTATATTTTTTCCAATTCTATACTATATGTGTGCCTATTGTTAAGTCTACTGACTGTGTCCTTATTACGTCTAAACCCACTCTGCGTATCTTCTATCATTATATCTATCTGTTCCCATAGCCTTTTTTTAAATTTTAGCATATACTTTTTCTATACTTCCAAATGTTAGGTATGTTCCTGTAGTTATTAACATTCTTGCTATTTTCTTTCTAGTAGATTGGCAAAATTATTTCTATTGGAATTATAATTTTTTGGTTATTAGATTGAGTCATTCTAATCGTTCCTCTTTCGCTAATATATTTTATCATTTCGTCAATAATTTTGTCGTGCATTGGTGTTTTCCCAATTTAAATTTTTTATGACATATTCTGATTGTACGTTAGAAATCTCGGATGATTCTATATTTTCCTGTTCTATTTCGAAGAGATCGGCCTCATCGTTATCTCTTTGTTCTGCGGTTTGCTGTTCTTCCTCCAGTAGGCTTCTAAAATAGTTTCTCCACATCTCAATTACTTGAAATACATGAAATACTTTCTAGTTTTTTCTATAGTTTTGGCAATCGCTTTCCAAATTCAATTAAGGCCACGGTTTACCTTTTTCATCATTAATTTAATAAAATTTTGCTGTTGCTTGTAGGATTCATATTTTCTGCTTTTTAGTGCATAGCTATTTCTTCCACTGTTGCCATATATCAGCTTTTGGTACCATATTTTTACTTTACTTTCTGTTGCTTGCTTGTCTTTGGCCATCTGTCGAATTTTTGCTTGGATCCCTCATCTTTTTGTTAGGTCGTTTTCGATATAAACTTTTGAACGTGTCAACTTGTCTTTATTCCTCATTAATTGTTTTTTTTTTATTCCAGTTTACTAGTTTTACTACTATCGCCTGTTTCTCCGAGGTTATTTTTACCTAATATACTTCTTTTATCTTAAGTTGCACCCCCACTTTTTCATTTAGGAATTGCTGTACCCCTAATTCCAGATTCTCACCTTTTATTCCAAATCCGTAAATAATCACATTTGTTTTCTTTTTTCTTTCTTTGGTATTCAAGCTTATTTTTTCAGTTTTGATATAGGCTCTTGTCATTTTCGTTTTTTCTACTGTCCAGCGTTCTTCTTTTGCTTCCATTTCTTCCTTTAGTGATTTCATTTCCTTTTTCTATATTCTTTACGATTATTAAATCGATTCTACAACCATAAAAATATTCATAAATAACTTTGGGTACAACCAACACGTCGATTCCGTTATCTGGAAACGTTGGGTCTATTTTTACCTAAGAGTGTATCACACCGCAAAGTGTGCCTTGGATCACTTCTTACTAAAAACTAAAGTTCTTTTAGTGATGAAAATTATAAACCGCCTCCGCCATAGCACATTTTCTGTCAGGGACAAAAATTTCAGAAAGAAAAACGAAACGGGATATGGAAACCCACTAGTAATGGTGTTCGTTTGTGTAAGTTATGTCTGCCTATAAAGGAAAACGGTGTGAAAGCTATCCGTTAAAGTAGTTTTTGAATAAATCCAGTTCAGAGAGGAAGCAAGTGTCCCGTGACTTTCTTTTCTCCGTTTCATTTTTTCATAATTTTAATTGGACCTTATAATCGTCCTAATATCCTCTTTCCAAGTGCCTTCGCGCTAATTAGCATCAATTTTTAAGCGGTCGTTATTTTGGCAACAACAATTCGGAGATGGAACCATTTAAGGCCGCCAAAGAATTTTTGACAATTAGCGGCATAATGATATGTAAAAATAGAAAAAAGTGCTGGGAAGGAAACGCTTTGTATAATCGTTCTTTAATCGCTCTTACGAAATAGACTCGTGAACTCCTGATGAGCTTTGGGGGAAGTTTTTATCCGCTCGCATAGATGACTGTACAAAAACAGCTTGCTGAATATAAACAATTGTGTTGTGTGAACGAGGCGCGGATCAGATCAGTTCACAGCATCAGCGACGTGTGTGGTCCAGCTATCACATAGTAGGCTGCGGCTCGCAACTACATCTACATACCCTACTTGCTAATACTCCTACAAAGATGTGCGCTGCGTAATGGCCCCTGCGAACACCTGATGATTTACAAATAGAGTGACACCGGCTATTTATTAGGGCCTTAACGGTCGCATTTGCACCGACTTATGTAGGTACGGTATGCAGCATGTGAACGATTATGTTACGGAACATCTGTCTGCGAGCGGCTCTGACGCGCGGCCGCAGAACGGTAATAAAATTTCGTGATTTACGTCTAATTAATGATTGTAATTAGTTTTGCCTTAGAAGTATGAAATTTGAATTTTCGAGACGCGCCGCGGTCGTGCTGATGCGGCGTTTCGTCTCGTCCTGGCACTTTTGAAGGCTGTTATGAATAAAATAACGGTGGCCTCCTATTTCATAAAGATGTGTGGCCCGAAATTGGCTAAACTATTTCCGGTCCTTTTAATTTTATACAGATATGCAGAAGACATTTGAAGCAATTTGCATACCGATAAAGGTAATTGTCTAAATTATCTGTTCAATTTTGGCCTGGACATTACTTTTGTTCTGTTTAAAATAAAAATATGCAGTTGGAAACAATGATCATAGACTATTCTTAGCGAAATTGGAATGCTAGGTTTATTTAAGAAATGTGGTTATAATATGCCATACAACAATTCAGTAAATAATCAAAATGACAGTGTAGTTGCCTATGTAACCGATCAAACTGAATATGAGGCACAGTTCATAAGTTACAATAACCAATTTTTTATAAGAATCAATTGTAGATCAAGAAAAAGCTAGTATTACAGCAAAAGTATTGCTATACATACCCCTTACTTTGTTTTTATTTATGCTATCTAGTTAATTTAATTTAACCACCTCGGGTAGCTCAAATAATACTACTATATAAGCTTGTATGGTATTAATTTCTAAATTATAACAAATGTCTATTTAGATGAATTTATGTAAAATATATGCCCTTTAATATAAAATTATTAATTATTCAGTTTATTAAATTTTCTAGCCCCAGCAGAACAATCACTCTCGAATCAGGTTACGTCCGTGCATTATCAATATTATTACACTTGTTAGTTGTTTAGTACAATAAAACTTACTTTAGAAAGATATGACAGTTTTACAACTGTAGAGTACATAGTAGAATGTAAGTTGTAATAAAGCTTTAGTAAAGAAAATAAACAGTTTTGCGGATGTAACACAAATTTCAATTAAGCAAATATAAAAAATAATATTCTTTACCCAAATTCTAGCCGGGCTCCATAGCTCAGTGGTAAGCATTCTGGCTACTGATCTAAGGGTCGAGAGTTCGATCCCCAATCCCGGTGAGGTTTTTAAAAATAAAAAATGCGAATGAAAACCTCTACAGAATGCCATAATTCGGAAGTGATGTAAAGCCGTGGGTCCCATGTTACTACGATGTGTAGCATGTAAAAGATCCCTTCCTAAGGTTGGAACTCCTGAGTCTCGGCAAAATTCTAAGTAGGACTAAGGTGTCTGGTACTCTGCATGCCTAGACCTTGTGCACGGAGTTGGCAAAAAGGGTCTATGAAGGCCTACTTGCTAGACATGAGTCTCCCCATAAATACTACTACTACTACTACTACCCAAATTCTATATTTAATTAATTTTCAAACATAACAATATTTTTCTTATATCTTTAAAAAAATATAGCTAAAGGTATTTCACTCATATCGCAACTTCAGATGATATTATATTCCTAAAACTGATTTTAAAAGAAGCCCAAACTTTTATAACGAGTAAAACTTTTTGAGAAATCAATAATAAAGAAGTTTTCCATTTGTTGCCAACGTTTTGAAAAGCACTATATACACGTAGAGCATCATCATACGAAATTAACTTATTTAAAAAAAGTACAGAGTACTATATCACACAAATATATCGTAGCTCTGCGGGCCTTTAGGTTCATGGCTTGTGTGGCAATTTATTACTCTTCATTTTGTCCTGTTTCCTACTTTTGTTCTCCACCCTGTAACTGCTCCCTTCCATGTATTTTATGGTGTTCCTCGTCTTCGGGTTGCACCAGGTCTTATTTGTATTGTTTTATTGGGTATTCGGTTCTTGAAGCCGGCCATCTCGGCGCCGCCATCTCGACGCGGGGTCAGCTCGGCGCCGGGACAACTCGGCGCGCAGCCATCTCAGCGCCAGCAAACTCGGCACAAGGCCATCTCGGCGCCGAATTCAAATTCGCAAACTATAATGTGCACTACGTAAGAAAAGTATTATTAACAAATAATAAATTAAGTGATCGCCAAGAAGCTGGCATCAAATGAAAAAACATCATTTAGAATTTCTTGGAAAATCAAACACTAACGACCAGAGGTGGTTGCAAAGTGATTACAAATGTGCCAAAGTTTTCAGGCTTTGAGATTGTTCAGTCAGCTAAAACGAACACACAATAAACAATCTCATTGAAATCTTGCTTAATTTCCGAAAAATAGCACTTTTTGGATTTACACAATTTCCAAAAATCCTATCTTCTAAATAAGTAAAGTGCCTTTTAAGTGACAAATATTTCTTTAATGTTTATTTCCCAAATAAAAAAAATATTTTTAACAAAGGTTTTTTATTATGAAATAAAAACTTTGTTAAAAATATTTATTTTTCCATAGCAGTCTTTGTTGAAAGTAAAATTCTTTGATATGGGACCTAAACATAAAAGAAAATGTGAGAGATCAAAGTTGGCCGAGAATTTTGAAATTTGGTATAGGAGCCTAGATGTTGATTCTAAACAACTTCCCTTAATAACTTTTTGTCGTATTTGCTACATAAAAGGCACACTACTCTACAGTAATAGTATTTTAAAGTATGAGTGGATAACAAGGTCTTTAAAACACTTGCTCTATTTCGAGCACTCCGGCTACGCCGTCGTGCTCGAAAACTCGCGCCTGTTTTAAAGACCAGTTATCCACGAATACTTTACGCTATTTTTTATTATACCTCCAATACTGGAAATAAATTACGCACTAAAAACTTAGAAATAATTTTTGTCGTGATAAATCGAGAGGGCATAATAATATTGCTACTATAGTTACGAAAATTATTTACGTTTTTGTCGCGTCCACGTCCGTTGTTGCATTCAGTCGTTTCCTTGACAACCTTTAAAGCTCGGCGAGCTTTAATCGCCTGTATTCGCACGCTCAGGCGTGCTTTAAATGGCGATTCTGATGCAGGTATAATAAAATAGTATATTAAAGTATGAGTGGATAACAAGGTCTTTAAAACACGCGCGTATTTTCGAGCACGACGGCGTAGCCGGAGTGCTCGAAATAGAGCAAGTGTTTTAAAGACCAGTTATCCACGAATACTTTACGCTATTTTTTATTATACCTCCAATACTGGAAATAAACTACGCACTAAAAACTTAGAAATAATTTTTGTCGTGATAAATCGAGAGGGCATAATAATATTGCTACTATAGTTACAAGAATTATTTACGTTTTTGTCGCGTCCATGTCCGTTGTTGCATTCAGTCGTTTCCTTGACAACCTTTAAAGCTCGGCGAGCTTTAATCGCCTGTATTCGCACGCTCAGGCGTGCTTTAAATGGCGATTCTGATGCAGGTATAATAAAATAGTATATTAAAGTATGAGTGGATAACAAGGTCTTTAAAACACGCCCGAGTTTTCGAGCACGACGGCGGAGCCGGAGTGCTCGAAATAGAGCAAGTGTTTTAAAGACCAGTTATCCACGAATACTTTACGCTATTTTTTATTATACCTCCAATACTGGAAATAAATTACGCACTAAAAACTTAGAAATAATTTTTGTCGTGATAAATCGAGAGGGCATAATAATATTGCTACTATAGTTACAAGAATTATTTACGTTTTTGTCGCGTCCATGTCCGTTGTTGCATTCAGTCGTTTCCTTGACAACCTTTAAAGCTCGGCGAGCTTTAATCGCCTGTATTCGCACGCTCAGGCGTGCTTTAAATGGCGATTCTGATGCAGGTATAATAAAAATAGCTATTAAGGCAACTAGTGTTTTACAGAGGATTTAAAAATCGAGGTCGATCATGTTAAACTTCGAGCGAAGCGAGAATTTTATGATCGACCGAGATTTTTAAACTGTAAAACACGAGTTGGCTTCAATATTTTTTCTACAGCCGAGGAGTTTGTTAGCTTAAATGCCCTAGGGGCTTCGCCCCTCTCCATAGCGGCCCTCGGAGCTCCACCCCTCTCCAAGGGGGCCCTCGGGACTCCGCTCCTCTCCAAGGGGGCCCTTGGGGCTAGGCCCCTCTCCAAGGGGGCCCTCAGGGCTCGGCCCCTCTCCAAGGGGGCTCTTGCAGCTCCACCCCTCTTTAAGGGTGCCCTCAGGGCTCCGGCCCTCTCCAAGGGGGCTATTGGGCTCCGCCCCTCTCCAAGGGGGCCATCGGGCTCCGCCCCTCTCCAAGGGGACCATCGGGGCTCGGCCCCTCTCCAAGGGGGCCCTCAGGGCTCGGTCCCTCTCTAAGGGGGTTCTTGAAACTCCACCCCTCTCCAAGGGGGCCATCGGGCTCCTCCCCTCTCCAATCGGGCACTCGGGGCTCCGCATACAAATCGGTCCGACATAATAACTGTACTTTTAATCTTCACAAATAAGGTTTTATAAACTCTTAAAGTACTCCGTGCTTTAAATGGAATGGCGTGTTTTATAGACAACATAAAGCACGCCACATATGACCCTTGGAAACAGTTTAAAATCACGGCTGTAGAAAAATAGGTTTTTTGAAAATTTTCAAGGCATGCTACACTTTTGAAAACTGAAATGCTGTTAGAAATTCGCCTTTAACCAAGTAGGGCTGAACCCCAAAAAATGAAAATTTACATCGAATTTTTTTTACTTTTTACAAAAGTCGTTTCACCTATCCGGGGACACACTGTATATACATACAGGGTCTGTACACACTGTATATACATACAGGGTGATTTTCTTTTACCAGGATATAAAGCTAAAAAAAACTTTACCACTTTTGCGAAATAAAAAAACTAACGGAGGTACAAGGTGTTAAAGTTTCAAATTAAGAACTAAAATTATTTAACGAAAATTAAACTAAACTTAATCTAACTTAAATGATATGTTCAAAGTTATCAGCATTCGCTTCTACACACACATTAGTAGAATAGGGACAGAAATCCCCCACCACTTTTAAGAGGGGGCAAAATCAAAAATTGCCTGGGGCTCCTGCTGATGATTCTAGTGCCGTTTTGTATTTTGATTTTGCACGCGCCATTTTTGGATTTTGAATTCGTTAAGTGATGCTCTGTGTACTTACTCTCTCTCACAATCGTGCTATCTCTCTGGTATTCGTTGAAAGCAGTTCTCTATCTTTTGTCGTACTAACTGTAAGGCTATCGTGACCGTTCTAAAGCCATATTTTATTTAAAAACTGTTATGCTCCATGCAGGATTCGAACCTGCATGCCTTCGTGTTGCGAGTCTTATAGCCTAACCACTGAGCTATAGAGGAACTTTCTCTTTCGAAGTTCATCACTACTATGTAAACTGTTTGAAGTGTTGCCTATATATTTAAAAAAAACTTGTCTCTATCTTTTGTCGTACTAACTGTAAGGCTGTCTTGACCGTTCTAAAGTTATTTTTATTTAAAAAACTGTTATGCTCCATGTCGGATTCGAACCTGCTGCTATAGTGTTGCGAGCCTTATAAGCTAACCACTAAGCTATAGATAGAGGATGGTTATAGCTTTCCCTTCCAAAGGCCATCACTATGCAAGCTTTTTACCTTGTCTGATTTTAATATAGTAATTTTCAAAACTTGCGAATGCAATTACAAAAGGGACAGTTACTTTAATCAAACAATGTAAGAAATTTTAAATAAAATATTCATATACTACATGATTTTAGGTATGACAAAACTTTAGGTTAAAATAGCTGCAACAGTAATTTTAAATTAGTCTGTTTACGTCTCTGTTGTAACAAGTGTATCAGAAATGGAGTTCCAGTTTTCACACCCGTTTTTAGCCATTGTGGCAGGACCGTCAAGCTTAGGAAAATTGTATTTCGTGGTTAATTTCTTTAAAAATATGGCCAAGCTCTGCAATGTAAAATTCAAAAAAATCGTCTGGTGTTACGGTGAATGGCAACCTCTGTACACAGAATTAAGAACATTAGTAACGATCGCGTGGTAGTTGACGATCTGCCTGACTAGGGAAATAATAAACATGGAAAATTTCATAGAAAATTTAATAGAACATGTAAAAAAATACAGTATCTTGTTTGATTTGTCGCATTCCGACTACAAGAATGTTCTAATAAAGGATAAAGTATGGGACGAAATTGCCAAAAACATTAAATTAGGAACTACAGGTGAATTTAGGGAACCAATTGAGAAAATAGAAAGACTAGCAGTTACTTTAAGGTAGTATAATTACCATAAATATTTATTAACGCTTAAATTATGTGAAAATATACATTAAAAATTAATTGAAATAATACCTGTAGTATAACAAATACAAATTATATTTCAATTATCAAACAAATCAGTTGTGTCCCTGAAATCCTCGTTCCAAGCTGCAGCAGAACATTTGACAGAAGAGACTTCGTTAGCACTATATGGGTTAGCCAAAGGTGATGATGGCATGCTGTCATGTGCAAGGGCGTAGCCAGGATTTTATTTTGGGGGGGGGGGGGTGCTGAAACAAGGGGAAAGGTTTATAAGGATGTAACAGATAGTAACTAAATTCAAATTCAGTAGGATAAAAAAAACGAACAAGAGACAAAATAACAAAAAAAGTGTTTTATTATTGCTTGGAACAGAAAACTTATATATGTATATATACTTAATATAATTAATTGTATAGTTAAAGTTAAGATTGCTTTGATGGTATCAAAAACTACAAGAGAACCAGCTTTCTGGGCACGCTCGCCGTTACATCCAGTACTTGTTCTGGTGAAACACTAACATTTGATGAGAATTTCGGGGGGTGCTGAAGCACCTTCAGCACAACCCCTGGCTACGCCCTAGGTCATGTGGGGAGCTTGTACGAATATTAGTAATGCTGGACAAAGTAAAAGCTTGATAAGAAGAACTTGATCCTGGTCGACTTTCTGCCTCACCCTCTGCTTGCTGTGACAGTTCTTCTTCCATTATTATTTTAGCAACTTTATATTTTACTATTTTCTGGCGTCGTAGTGACAGTTTTTTTTACATTCGCGGCATATCCCAGAAATATTAAGGGCCGGTTGCAGAAAGCAATGTTAAGTCTGGTGTTAGCTAACATCGCGTCAAAGTGAACAAAATCGCATCAAATTTTGTTTACTAATGTATTAATTACCATAAACATTTGAGATTTGATTCGTTTTTGTTCACTTTGACGCGATGTTAGCTAACACCAGACTTAACATTGCTTTCTGCAACCGGCCCTAAATCTACTTCGTCAGAATGTGGTACAGTTTTAGTATGCGCTTTATCCAAAAAGTGTATAATCTTATCAACCGAAGTAGACTGAGGTGCGGTACTTTCTAGAAATTTCCTTTTTTTTTGCGGGATTACCAGTCTGTAATATTTTTGCCGGCGGTCTTTCTTGGTCATGGCTTTTTTCCCGTGGTAAGTTTTCAAGAGTTTCTGTAACTTCATCCTGTTCAAACTGGAGTTCCGTTTCTTCATTTGCTGCTTCTGGAGACGTTGGTATGTCAGCATCAGATACATTGGATTCTGTATGAGCAAATTGCAGGAAGCACCTGAAAGCTTCCATATGTTGGGTCCAAGGCCATGCTTTGTAGCGGCAAATGTGTTTGGCTTTTTGTCCAGTTCGAGTATTTTCAGCCCGAACGTACTTTGAGTAGCAATCTCTCAAGTTTTTTCAGCATTTTTTTAGATCATCACCTACAAGTGGAAAATAAAATGAAATTGTTTATAATAATAATCAGAATAAACGATTGAAATGGTATTAGTTCATAAATTTATAGCGATTAGTTGCAAAATAAATAAACACATGGGAGTAAATGTCTAGAACATTATTTTTCTTTCAGGTTTTTAGCTACCGGTTATTCATATAAAACAATTGCTCACGGCTTCAGGTTAGGATTTTCAAACGTTTCCATCATTGTTGAAGAAGTATGTGATGCTATATGGAAACGACTGCAACCGATTTACATGCCAGAGCCTACAATGGAACTATGGGGAAAATCTATTGCGGGGTTCAAAGATTTGTGGCAATTTCCCAATTGCCTGGGGAGAATCGACGGCAAACAAGTAACCATAAGGTGTCCACAAAACAGCGGATCAAACTATTTTTCCTATTTAAAGAAATTTTCCATTATTCTTATGGCGATTGTTGACCCTGGGTATAAATTTATTTGTATAGATGTAGGTGCATACGGTAAAAATAGTGATGGTGGTATTTTGAAGCATCAGCTATGGGTCAGAAATTTGCAATTTACACCAAGCAGACCTCTACCGGGTGAAAATGAAGACGTTCCGTGTGTTTTGATAGGCGATGAAGCTTTTACACTAAGTCCTTACTTAATGAGGCCATTTCCCTACAAACAGTCGCGACATAATAACAAAAAAATGTAATAATCAATTATGTAGAGCTCGACGCGTTGTGGAGAATGCATTTGGGATACTAGCACACAAATGGCGATTATTTTTTAGACCATTAGAAGTAAAAGTTCAAACAGCTTGCGTGTTGCACAATCATCTGCATATGAAAAATATCGATATACAATTTATGCATTTATTAAACGAAAATGATAATGAGAGACCAATACAAGTATTTAATAACATACCGGTTGATGGAAGGAGAGCAGTAAATTTGGCTTTCAATATACGAGAAAAATTTGTTACTTATTTTAGTAATATGTAATAATTATAATAAATTAAATTTATTTTAAAAATATCAGGCAATACTTACCACCTGTAGTTACTAATTTCATGTTTTTGTCAATTTCGTCCCTTACTTTATTCTTTATTCGAACATTCTTGTAGTCGGGATGCGACAAATCCAACAAGATACTGTATTTTTTTACATGTTCTATTAAATTTTCTGTGAAATTTTCTGTTTATTATTTCCCTAGTCATGCAGATCGCCAACTACCACGCGATCGATCGCTGCACAAGCCGCTCTATCGCTAACAGATCGTCACAAGTTTGTGTGGATGCATTTGTTTACTTAGGACGCGTCCGATCGCGGTCATGATCGCGTAGATGTGTTCCCCGCTTTACGGATTTACAATACGTTCTAACGGGTGTTCATAAACAGTCGTCATCCCAGTTGCTTTGAAAAACAAAATGTTATGTCTTTGATTAATTCGTGCAACACAATGAAACGCCATTGAGTACTGTCATAGCGCATTTTTTTCTCAAGTTTAATAGACATACGTTTCTGAAGTCAAAACCTACTGGGATGACGACTGTTTATGAACACCCGTTATTTATTTAGTTTGTCACTCAACACTTTTCGAGATTTTCTCTAGTAATATATTTATAACATAAGTTACAGATATTGTAAATAGAAATTACACATATAATATATTTTATACAGAAGTCTAACAACTCCTTGCCGTCAGAAAATTAATTTTTTTCCCAGCCGGTTAGAATAGTAGGCATTGCTCACCTCATCTGAGGTAAGAAAGTTCATTTTTCTCACCTAGGTAAGAAAGTAAATCATGCAATTTTTATGAAGAAACTGTACCGCATGTTAGCTGACTGCTGACGCTTGCTGATTCTGACAGCTGACATATTGATAGTTGACGGATAATTGACTTTATGACTTGTGTTAGAGTCTGTTTATACGAGGAATTAGGAATGCATTCTGTGAGTGTTCACATCCTTTTGATGCAGGTAAGTACGAAACCTTAAGTGGCCCCGTGAGTGGCCCTTCATTCGAAGGAATTAAATTAACATCTCGGGCATGCGTACTCACGACAGGAGAGGCTAAAAATCACCGTGGGCGCCCGCGCTTTATTTTTTAATCCAACAAAAACTAGCTTTGACAGTTTGACAGTGGACATAACCTCAAAAAGTATAAATAGTAAAGCGATTTTTTAACGACAAAATTTTTAAGTTTTCAGAGTTACTTATGAATAAAACTGTTTAGAAACATTTTGAGAACAGCATAAAATCAGAAAACATGCTGCATATTTTGCAGGATATGGCCACCTTTAGCAACTTTAACAGTCTGTTCAATTATTTTTATAGTGTCAAATTTTGCTCCACTGAGGCCGGCTGGGAAAAAAATAGTATTCAAACTTCGTTAAGAAAGTGCTCCTGCATACCTTGCGCAATTACAAACCTCGCCTTCGGCTCGGTTTATAACTTTGCGCTCGGTATGCAAGACTGCACTTTCTTACCTTGGTTTGAAATATACTATTACTTAAATAATTTTTGAGGCTTTCACGGCCATTGTCATTAAGTAACAAACGACTTCCGGGATTGGACCGTGTCATGATTGAGATCGAAGAACTCAACGTTTCGCCCACTTTCGTAAGGGGCTTCATCAGGAGGAAAAAAGCAAAAGAGCACGGTAACTCAACTGGTTGACCACGCCAGAGGCGAAACTCTTTGCAAAGGGAAGGGATAGAAGAGCACGGTAACTCAACGTGTGAACCACGTCAGAGGCGAAACTCGACTGACTATCGGAAGAAGAAAAAAGAGAATTTATAGGGAAGCGCCGCGCAGTCGCAATTCAGCAAATGCCGTCGCGGTTCAGTGGCGTAGGGCGGGGCTTAGAAATTAGCACTTTCCACATAGAAGGAAGGGGAAAGCCTTCGTCCCGATTGAGATTATTAGGGTGTTTGCAAATCTCAATGGCTTCGCGAATCTTTCTGCTAAAGAAGAATGGGGATTTGCAAATGATGGAAGTTTCATCAAAAAGGATCTTATGACCAGTATCGCGTTGGTGTTCGGCGATGGCCGATGATGAAACGAAACCTGACTTGAGACAGCGCTAGTGCTCAGAGATGCGAGTTTTCACTGAACGACCTGTTTCACCAATGTATACAGCATTACAAGGGCAAGGGACTCTATAAACACCTTTAGATGACATAGTGTTTAATTTATCCTTAGATGAAGGAAGAACCTGTGAGATTTTGCTCGAGGGTTTGAATACTGTTTAATGTAATGGACAAAAACAAAAGTTATAACAAGCCTCTATAGCTCAGGGGTGTTAGTCACTCGCAACACGAAGGCAGCAAGTTCGAAACCGGCGAAGACCAGAAGATTTTTAAAATAAAATATGAGTGACTAATTCAAAATCCAAAATAACGCGAGTAAAATTAAAACCCAAAACGGCACTAGCATCAAAATCCAAAATGGCCGCTCAAAACAAAATGGCGACAATTCAAAATCCAAAACGGCACTAGCATCAAAATCCAAAAATGGGAGTGACGAAATCAAAATGGACGACGCCCCAGGCAATTTACGTGACGACAACAAATCCGAAGCCCCAGGCTAGAGTCCTGCATCGGGTCGGGTACCCGCGGATTGACCGATGCGCCGAAGTGTGAAAATAACTATCTTTATTGTGTATAGGCACTCTATCTAAAGCAAGTTGCGGGTAAGTGCTGGTCTAATATTCGAATTTGGGCTTAAGTGCCCCTTAAAAGTGCAAAACTTGCGGGTCGCGGGTCGAGTGCGGGTTTGAATTGGCGGATCGCAGGTCGGGTGCGGGTATAAAAATGTGAAAATTGCGGTTCGCGGGTGAGGTGCGGGTTTAAAATTTCAGAAATTGCGGTTCGCGGGTCGGGTGCGGGTCGTATATATTGGACCCGCGCAGGTCTCTACCCCAGGCAATTTAATTGTGACGACATCAAAATGGCCGACGCCCCAGGCATTCACTCATTCATTATTTTCATAAACATGAGTCATTATTGTAGCAACAACATTAAGAAAATTACAATGGAAAACTAGTTAACAGGTCATTGCTTGACAACAGAGGTAAAGAAAAATAAAATTGTCCAGCCGCCTTTGCGCCAAAGTTTAGTTTTTAATTTGAAACTTTAACACCATGTACCTCCGTTAGTTTTGATATTTCGGAAAAGTGGTAAATAAAAAAAATCCTATTTTTTAGCTTTATTTCCTGGTAAACGGAAAGAATCAACTTAAAAATCACCCTGTATATAAATATATATATAAAAATACTGGTAATGTTCACATTTTACTTTATACAGGATGACAGCTTGTCCGAAAACCTATTTAGCCCGTATTAGATATATTTAGGGTTACTTTCTGTTTTAAATTTACGCTTCAATACCAGCGATCGTGCTTCTCAGGAGATCTACAGCAACAAAATCTAAACCACAACTGAAGTCTTTGCTTAGTAATCCTATTCCTATAAACGAAAACTATTTTAAGAACTTCAGATATCTAAATATTACTAGTATAGAAGTTTAACAGTACTCAACTAAGTCGAATCGAATAAACATGATTCTAAAAACGACATGGTGCTACATGCCATCAAACAAATATATCTTCAGAAAATACCACAAGGTCTTCTAGTTCTTGTAAAGCTTGTAAGGTTTTCCCAATGATTATGTTATTTTTGTTGTTTGCCAATAGCAAGAGCTAGGCATTCGAAGTATCAGGTGCCTTAGACATCGATTGCTGTGGTTGTATGGTCAAAGTCCTACAATATCGAACCTAAGAAGTTTCAACTCTAGCAAAGGACCTTTTACATACTACAAAACATTGTAGTTACATGAGACTCACGGTTTTACATATTTTTCGTATGATGGCATTCTGTAGAAATTCTTACCCGCATGTTTTTACTTTTAAAACCTCACCGGGACTGGGGATCGAACTTACGATACATGGATCAGTAGCCAAGATGCTTAACGACAAAACTACCAAACATACAATTATGTTTTGCATGTTCTTGTTTTAATTCTTAATAAATACATTGCTTCTTAATTTTTTTGTGTTTATAATATTAGATATAGCTTAAAACATTTCTCGCACGTTGGAAATCACAGCTATAGATAATATTAACATTTTACAAGTACTCTACAAGCATTATTCCTTGACTATGGTAAGCTTTTCTTGTTCAACTGCTAATTCAGATTAAGATTTTATGCAATAGAAAGATTTCAATATGAAAAAGCTCTTAATACGCCATTTATGTTTTGTTTAAAATCCCGCTCTTGCATTTGAAATATCCTCGCTTTCCTGCATCTTCTACTTCAAATATTGGACATTCTGCGCTTTCTTTTCTAATCCAAATATAGATGGCTTACGCGTATGCGGTTCGGCACATATTGTTATCACGGCCTATTGCTTTTGGTTAAAAGAAGCGGTTGTAATGTCGTGTTAGAGCGAACCGGTTGCGTGAGTGGAACAAGGAAAGCAAGCGAAAGCGTCGTGATAGAGTAAACAAGTGGTTTCGAGGTTCGTGCCGCTGCGCCGCCGAGGTACCTTTTGTAATAGTTAAAATTAGTTGTGTGCCCTCAGCCCGTTGTATTTAATTATGTACGATTCGTGTGTGCCTTCTGAAGTGGCTGTGCAAGCCATTCGAGGGACGTTGAGGATAAATATGGCAGCAATAGGGCCCCTTCGAAATGCTTTTTGCAGGCCTTAATTATCGCGCTTAGCGTATTCTCCCCGGGTTCTATTTCTACGGAAATCGCCAGTTGGAATACTGCAAATATGGTCTATGGCACCTTCCTGTACTCTTCGTTGGAAAATCAAACATGTCCTCTTGTTACACCGCACTCCGCCTTGTCGAAGACCCCATTTCCGTACCGCAGATTTATTGAGCGGTCACCGCTTCGCCACTGGCCAGCATCTTCAGGGAACAGTAATTGTAACGGCCCCGAATTCTCCAAATCACTCTGTACAACGCTGTTTTGAACCAAGTACGGCATCATCCAAAACATGTAGGTATAATCAACTTGCCGCATGAGCGTATCCATTTTTATATTTTGGGGCGCGTTCTCAATGAACGTTGCCGAAATCAATTATGTAGATTTTATTGTTGGTTCACCGATTGCTGATTTTATTATTCTAGGTGGACTTTGTTCATGTCAAACCGTTTTGATGGCAAGTAATGTTCAAGCTACTAACAACCCTTTTATTTGTTTTCATGTTTGTACAACTATTTCACATGTCATTTCAAGTCAATAGATTTCATTTAATTAATTATCAGTGAATTTATTATTTAGTATATCATGTTGGATGTGAATTTAGTATTATGTGTTGTGATTTCCCTTTGTAAGGGATTTAGGGTAGTTGGGGCAGATTAACGGAAGGTAAGTTCACTGAGACTGTACGCTAGCCGGCATCGTATACTGCAGCTATCTTCAAGGAGAGGCTCATCTCTCCACTTTTAGTGGCTTCTCTCATTTTCCAAGTAGACAATTGGTGGCGTCTGGGGCATTATAACATCTTTATTTCGTTCAACAGGTCATTGTCTTAATTAGCATTGTAATGAACCACCCATCCCACTGAACCGGCAACCTTGTACAATACTTTGTAGCATAGTTGGGGCAACGAATCTGTGTATTTTCCCGATTTATGTCGTCCTTATCGTATAAATGACTGTTTAGTGTTTTGAATGTTAAACTCATGTCGTAAAACGTCTATATGTTGTAACAACCTGGCGATTTTGTCGTAATGTCGCGTTTCGACGGTAACCACTAACGGGTGTCTAAAATACGGGTCAAGAGTGCTTTGAAAAATGTTGCTAGTGCATGTCTTGCATAAAATGATACACTTGGCTGAGCAACGAACCACTATTAAGCATCTAGAATGGTTTTGTTTCACTCGGTAGATAATAAATGGAACTCCACAATACTGGAATTTTGACACTTATTCACAAATTGGAGGTTAAACTTCACACTCTGACAGCTACAAGTGCTACAAGCTATGCATTACAGAACATACACAAGATTTTAGTCAAAGCACCCTTGTGAGTGGACAATGTGCATGTGGAATAAAACCACTCATTTTCCGAATTTATAAAATAATTTTCAAACAAAAAATACTGCTCATCTGTCTTCTTCACGCTACCGAAACTCGATACCTGGGACTACACCTGGACAGAAAGCTAACTTGGAAAACACATATTACAAAGAAAAGGAAACAAATGGACCTCAAAATAAAAAAATGGATTGGCTAATCGGTAGAAGATCTCCACTTTCCCTCGACAACAAACGGTTTCTCTATAAGGTAATAATTAAGCCCATATGGACCTACGGACTAGAACTATGGGGATGCTCCAGCATGTCCAACTTAAACATCATACAGAGATTCCAATCGAAGGTACTCAGACAGATTGCAAATGCTCCGTGGTATGTCAACAACCAAACTTTACATACGGACTTAGATATGCCAACTGTAAAAGAAGAAATCTACCAACGGACAGTGAAACACCATGACCGCTTGTTAGCACATCCAAATCCATCAGTTCAACCTCTACTAGAAGAACCAGCCTTCAAAAGACTAAACAAGAAATGGCCCCGCGACCTGCTCAACCACTAACGTCTCCAGGGTAACACCAACAGGTTAAATCCCTCAAGCATATAATCAGCAAATCAGCTAATAGAACTTATATGTATTGTGTTTTATAAATATGTACATAGTTCTGATTGTTGATGTACCACCTATCAATAAAAAAAAAAAACTTAAGAGTTACCTATATGTCAAAAATCACCAGCTTGTTAAATGTGTTACCTACCTAGTCTGTATATACGTTTTTAGAGATCTGTTGTCTTTGTGCATATAGATCTAAATTCTAACTTTTTGCTATATCCTTCTTGATCATGGTTTTTTTTCCATTTATTTTATTTCTTTTATATCTCCCTTTTGGTCGACGAAACTACATTCTTTCGCATTTCATTTTTATCTTTTGACTCAGGAAAATATATCTTACCGTAAATAGAGAAATCTAAATTCTTCCTGCTTCATATGCATTGTTTTATTAATCTTGATAAGTAAAATTCTGGTCTTTTTTTAACAACGGTGAAGGTAGAAATAACGAATTAATTCTAAACTTTCCCGAATGAATTGCATGACGCTGAGCTACAAAATTAATGTTGTCAGCAAGATGGCGTTGAATCTCACACAACTCGTGAAACTGTTCACAGCTTTCAAGGATTATTTGATGCTTCCATAATTAGTATCAATAATCAAATACCTTTTCTTACACGGCCATTTATAAAGAATTCAATTTTTAAAACAGCCGTTAATAACACAGAAGAACGGAAAGAGAAAAGAAGGGCTAAGTGTGATGAATTTAAGTAACTAGTAATACTTTTATAACCTACTTCAAAAGCATCAAACAAGGAGTTCAGCTTATTATAAGACTATATGGTTGGCACATTAAATATTTCTAATAACCTTTTATTTTTACTTCCTTTTACGATAAAGGAAGTATTGGATTCATCACAAAAATTTGAAATTGAGTTTTCAACAGATCAACATGTTTTATAGTCCCCTGAACCCAAAAAACATGTTTTTGTTCATTGGTCTGTCTGTCTGCCTGTGTGTCTGTTTGTCTGTATGTGAACAGAATATCTCAAAAACGAAAAGAGGTAGGTATGGCGTTGAAACTTCATATATAAGTTTTATGTACTATGTAGATGCGACATCAAGCTTTTGAAGAAAATCGCATAACCGAAAGTGTAGTGTTTACTCTTGTGATTTTTCAGTTTTTTTAAGATTTTACCAAAAACGGCTTTAACGATTTCTTTAATACTTTAAATTTTTATTACATTTTTAATGTGTATCGATGTGAGATATGTGGTTTTCCGGTTAAATATCTCTAAAATGGGTTTCTTTTGTTCTTTTCCATTTTTTGTTATTAACTCCTATTTTAAATAGAACACCCGGTATATTATTACATTTTCGAAATCAGCTTAAAATTTTAGAGAAAATTTGACTCTTGAACTAACGCTCTATTTTGTACGATTTCTATAGAATTTGTAATTTCTGAAAATTGTTGACATGTTTCAAAATTAAAAATAAAATTTTTGGCTAATTATAAGATTACTGGAAAGGGAAGTTTGTGCGTGTATCACACCAGATTTTTGTTTGTGCATTTGGGTTTTAATTGTGTTACATTAATATTTGTCTTGTCTTCTTGCGTTTAACTTCGACGTTGTTTCCAAAATTAATGCATCATGCAGCAACTTAAAAATCAGAATAAATTAGAGTAGATCTGTGTATGCTGTATAAATACACATAGAAACTTAAGATATAACGTTTAATTAAATATCTATTTAATTCAATATAAGTAAAAATAGGTCAACGACATAAAAGTTGTTAGCAAAAGATTTGAAAAAATTGCTTCTAAGTTTATACAGCTCTTTACTTAAAATGTCTACAGCAATAAAGCCTTTCTTGTTTATACCTCCTCAATTAGCAGGGTGTCTCCTTCAACACCCAGCAATTTCGATCAAATAAAAACTATTTCCCACTGCCTGTCAACTTAGCTATTGCTTTTGTGGCGTGCGAGCTAACCATAAAACAGCAACACAATAATTGGTTTACATTATTCTCTTGAATAAGTAATGCGTATACCACAGTAAAGATGATTTAATAGTTGGTTGTAAGCCAGAGGTTAAACCTCATATACAATTATCCTGTTATTATGGAACTGTGCTTTTGTATTAACTACTGTATAGTTAATTTAAACCGCATTGGAAGATACGAGGCTGTGAGGTCTTGGCACTTTCAGATTGTGTAGAGAAGGCATTTTTGTTTGTTTGCTATACAGAGAAATGCATGCATGCTGTGTCCGAGTTTCTGTGTTACATTTGAAAATATTGAGCTCATGATTGCGTTCCGCATTAGGGTCGACAGACAGAATATAGATTTGTTAACTTTATACGAAAAATGATTAATATTTTCAATTAAATCGCACTAGTATGAATTTAAATCGTTAAAGTGAGCTTTACTGAAAAGAAGGAAAATATCTATTGCTCTTTATTAGACTTTCATCGGTATGTACTTAGTCATGAATGTATTATTTGGACAGTAGACATTGAATATAAATAGACAGTATGTTAGAAATTTATTTTCCCCTGAAACGAGCACATATGTCTAAGGTATAGTATGAGCAAAACGTTGATACATCAAAGCAGCACAACACTACAAAATCGTAATTTACATGTGACGGTGCCACGAGCTCTATTTGCGAGTTCGCCTTTATCGTTTAGATTTGGCGGCCAGCGATTGAATGCATTTTTCAATTGGGTTTGTGACTCCTTTATTTTTACATTTTGCGGGAATTTAGATCTACATTTCAGCTAAGTCTAATTCACGTGTTTTAATTTTATGTTGCATATATAATTAACTGTTAATTTAAAATGCACTAAAATAAAATTTTCTACATGTAAATGATCGCATTTCAACAAGTAATCTGCACTTAGTGAAACAATTTTTGGGGCATATTTTCGTTAGCAGTGCAGAAACGCATTTAACTTGCTAGACCAGTGCATCGATATTGCTTTCCTCAGTGGAACTCTTTCGCAGGTGAGAAAATGTGCTCATCTTGCTGATAACAAGCAGTTAAATTTTTAAACAACTAATTTGGTGAGCCACAGCTGTAGGTCTGATCAGGTTAAATGTAATGTGAATGTTTTTCTAATACAGTCGTATAAGTACGCTTTTAAAGCACGTGCCACGAGTTTAAGAGCACGACGCAAAGCGGTGCTTTTAACGTCGCTAGTGCTTTAAAGGCACTTATACACGTGTATCATACGCTATTTTTTCTACGATCGTAACAGAAACATAAAAACTTAGTTGGGTGACACTTTTTCCGTCACGTGTTAGATATTCTAGATTATGCTGACATTCAAATTTATGGCAAAGCGTGTTTTAATATAGTATTAAAACACGCCAACAATGGCAACGTACAAAAAAGACGTAATTCGGGCGCTAATATTAACAGTGTATTTTAAAGTCAAATAAGTGTTTTCAGAAATTTAGAAATAAGGTAAGGTCCAAATCTCGTAGCTGAGTACCGCACATATTTCCTCTCACTTAACAAGTTTTCTATGGTGGGATCCCTACTCTAGCACCGGCATCTAAGACACCATAAATAAATACGGATTTATCCTATACCCCCATATTTTCCAAGGTACAATTATTTTGAATATTCCGATTCAGCCCCCTCTTACTTCAGTCTATAACCCCCACCCCCATCCTGATGAGCTACTGAGCACCCTTTAAATTTGTTAAGCGTCGTAAACAAAGATTCCCCTGTAACTAGAATATTGAGCTGAGTGGATTTAATTTTTCCATCGGATCTTTCTTTTTGATGCCGCTTGTTTTAGTTATGTTGTAGATTATTTTATGAATCTGCTACTATTGCCATATCATCTGCGAAGAAAAATTCTGTTAGGTTTACTTTTTCCATTTTTCAGCAGTCTAGTTTCAATGGTATCACTTTTGGTTTACCTCCTTTATTGCTTGATCTACCATAATGGAGTGTATTGAGCACGCAGTTTAGTGATTGTTTATTATATGCACCTACAATAAGGTTTCGCGAGAAACGAGAGTTCTCTGGACCGAAAACGAGAACGAGAGCGAGACCTAGTCCGGCAACGAGAGCGGCAATGGTAAGCCGAAAGCATTAAATTAAATGTTCTATTTGTGACTTGGATCTAATATCAAAATTATACAATAGATGCAGTGACTCATCAAATTGTTATTATATTTCTAAATTTATCTTTCATGTTTTTTATGTTATTTATACTATCACTTTTCTTTCGTATTCGCAGTTGTCTTGGTGTCATATAGAAGAATTTGTGGTCATTCATGCTTTGTCTAAATTCCCGCCAAGATTTTTTTGTTAAGTATTTCTTTTTCATTTTTTACTTTTTGGATTTAGATTTCTCTCCCTTCTTTTTTTGCTCTCTATTTTTTTTTTAGTTTTTTGTTTCATTATTCTGTTTTTATGTGTTGGGTCTACTTCCTCTTCTTGGTTTTTTAGTTGTCTTTCCCCTTATATTTTCCTTTTTACTTCCATCATCTAAAAGACTAATGAAATATTTAAATCGTGAAAAATCGCTCTTATAGATTTATTCAGATCCCTACATCTTCTCTCAATTCCGTCTGTGCGTCCATCCGTCCGTCCGTCTATCTTTCCATCTGTTGATCTGTCCGCTTGTTGTAGGTGTAGCTCAAAAATTATTTGTTGGACGAAGACGATATTTTGCATGAGAAAAATAAATGTTAGCTTATTTTTTGCGTTAACTCCGGAACTATTAGTTAATTAAAAGTAATATTTTGCAGATAGGCCAGGTGTTTACTCTTTACGAAAGTAATAATATTTTGGGACCCACAGATACAAGGTAAACACCTTAACAACATTAGATACTTTTTTCCTTTGGTATTTTTAAAATTTTTAGTTTCAAACCTCACCCTTACGAGACATGTTCTGTGTAAAGTCCTGAAACAATTTGATGTTTTTCATTTTTTAAATCCATCTTCACTACATAATAGTCACTGTTAGATTATAATTTAAGATCTAGTGATCACTATCATATACAAAGGTGAAATACAAGTGCCATGCAAAAAACAATTTTTATTGAAGAAATGAAAGTGTGTAATAACTCTTTTAAATACTAAAACGCCATCATATGTCAGCATCTTTAAAACTAGATTAAGGAAAATGTACTTGCTATATTAAGTTACATCGATTTACTTTCTGCTTTATTAGAATATGTTACTTAGATAGTAACTTAACAGCTATTAAGCTAAATAAAACTATATTAATTCTATTCACCTTTGTTTATTTAAAAAATAATCAATACTTGATTTTTCATTCCTTTTTTGTTTTGCCCCTGTACATCTTTTTTTTCAATTTTGCGATTACTAAATCAGTTTCCTTGGATAGTCCCATAATTGTGTTTTCATTATTGTTTTTAACTTCTCCATTTTGTTTTCCTATTATTTTCTCTACTCCTGCATTTTGGTCTTGTTCGTTCGTTTAAATCCACCCTCATAGTTATGTTGTAACGTTTGCTCTTGAATTAAAATTCTAATGATACTTAAAAGGTATTTGAATTTAATTCATCGCGCTATCAAGCGTTAAAATTTATCAGCCGCGCCAAAAAAAGATAACAGAATACCAGCGCCGATGCGCGAGCCGCTTTGAAGAACCGACGGAGTATTTTTCCCCTTCCATAAAGCAGGGAACCGGTGTACCGATAACAAAGCACGGAACCTATAAAAGGAGAACACATGGCTGCTCTAGGAGAATATTGAGAATACCCGTAGGGCCAAGGCAAATAAACGATATGAGGGCCAAAAAGAAACTTCAGTGCCGAGTGGCACCTCATTTTTTTTAAATCGAGAAATCGCGAAATTACAACGTTTTAACTAACTTTTGTAGGTTATGTTGATGTCGGTTGACGTTTACCTATCGCTCCGCCACCTAGAAAAAGTCGTAAAACAATGGATTAATTCACTGCCGATTGCTCGTATTTTAATGACGTCGAAATGTTCTTCACTGCCGGTTTCACACAATACTATTGTTCAGGGTGGAGGTTATAGTGGACTGTATGATTTTAATTTGGACAATTCACAGGATACGTCTTAGGGGTGCAGGAATTAAAAAGGGTTGTGAACCAACGGTCTCGTTCAGTCTCACACGAGATGATTTTTTAGACTTTGATCCGTTGGGAAGAGGTACGGTGAATACAGAATAGATGTTACAACTGTATTGTTTATTGACTAGAATATTTCCTATTTATATACATTAACTATGACGTAAATTAAAAGGTTCATGTTATTTTGCCCCAGTTTGACACTCACATATGCACTTGCGTGTTCAATTTCATAACAAACAGATAGCAAGTTTGCAGAATTGCAGTTTGTCGACCGGGTCATTCGACCAGTGCTGATAAGAAACGCTGATGCTTTGTTTGTAATTTCCGCAAGTAACAGTTCGCTTACGAAATGTATGCATATTTAATTTTAAAAGTTAAAATTATGTTTTGGTTCCTAAACATTCTGCCGAGCGACAAGGGGCCGGGATGGTGTGGCTGAGGCTGTCTCTCCATCTTCTTCGTCAGGTGGCAGTGATTGTAACCTGAAGCTCTCTGACGGGTCTGAATTTGTGCGTGGCTGCGGTTTCCTGTTCTTTCTCCAGTACTTCCATAATGTCCAGATGATACAAACTGATACCAAGATACCGATTGTAGTACCAGTGTTCACCATGATGGTATGTTGATGGTGCCACAATGGATAGTCCTGATGTAGCTGCAACTCGTCTTCTTCTTCTTGTAGGCATTGAAAATGATCGGACGGTAGCAACACAGGTTCCTCCATTTGTAGTTGAGGGTGGGTGCTTGTATTCTGCAAAGTAGTGTTAATAATTACTTGCATTGGTTTGTTGAACCCAGCTACGACATGAATAGTAGTGAATAGCTGAGTATGCAAAGTAGTCCGTTTGGTGTATATAGTACAATCTCGGGATATTTGGATTATGCCAACATCTTGAATCTTCACATCTTCTCGATTCCCGCTGCATTGTACTGCTGCTGTTGTGGGTTGATTGGGAATAAACAACCATGTATTCGCTGCGTACAGTTTTTTTCATACCAGTGTCTTAACTGTGAACTGATGAACCAAACATTTGACCTTGTTCAATCGCTGGTAGATCTCATCAATGATGCAGTTCGGATTGTCTGCAATACTTCGGACGGCGGATGGCCTGCATAGCTAAAGATGTTTCCCTATTTGCTCGATCTCCTTCAACTTGTCTTCTTGGATTTCAAAATAGGTTTGTTTGTTGTAGTTGATAGCTAAGAATTCCATTGGTAAGTTCAGCGATGCGCAGGTTCCATTTTCCTTTTTCACTGGAATTGGAGTTGGTTTGATTAAGTTGTATTCCCGCTTCTCAGTTATGTGAAAATAACTGAAAATCTCAATGGTTTCATTATTGATGCTAACTTCTATCTTGTGCATTGGTGTGCTAAGTATCTCCAGGTTTGATGAAAGATTGGCCATTGCATTCGACAGTATTCTGTAAAATTGTGATGATGGAATAAATTTGCAGGATGTCTGCCTTTTTGAATTTTATATTTAGAAGTTGTTTGTACTTCTCACGCATCTCTTGTAAGTAATTGGTAGCCATCTGATATGATGTTAACACATGTATGTTTAACTTGTTGTCGTCTGTCTTTTTGTACCAAGGTTCCATCTCACTGATCGCTAGCAAACCTTCGTTGAGCTTTCTTCGAAAATTATCCAACTTCTGGGATATTCTGGCTTCAGTCTCATTTAGAGTTGCTGCAGTTGACAACATTATCCTTGTCTGATGATTAGATGTATGCATCACTTCTAGTTGATTTTTCTCCAATGATTCGATGTCATGGTAAACTTCATCGTTGACTCCAAACACTGAGGTTAGTAGCTGCCCTAGTACTCCTCGCTTGGTCCTGACATCTTGACTATACATGCTTTTCATATTCCAGATGATCTGCCGTTGCTGCTCTCTCAGGTGATAATGTAATTCCTTGCAATGGGGTTCTGCCGATAAGACAAGTGCCTTGCTGCATAAGGTATTCATTTGTTGGATTGTCTTGTTTATATCTTCTTCATCTACTTGGATGCTAGAGATGTACACTGTGATTTCGATCCTGAAGTCTCCCCTCGAGAGTTTTGCGTGGCCAAGTTTTTCAATAAATAGGCCAGGTGATGGATACTTTACTATGTACGACCCCGTGGTTGCTGAAATTATGGTGCACAACGCCAGTTAAGTTATTGTTCTTGTGACTATTGACACTCCACTACCCCTGCTTTGCTTTCTTTTTCCTTCTTCTGCTTCCTGTCTTGGTAACGGAACGAGTTTGGTGATAGGACGCTTGAGAATTGCATCTCCCTTTGTCTTAACGGTTGCAACTCTGACAATACCATCTGTACCTGGATGCACTTTTGTCACTCTTGCTAAAGGCCATCGATTGGGAGAACTGCTGTCATCCTTCTGTAACACTAGATCTCCCACTTGCAAATTCTCTTCCTTTGAAGTCCATTTTGTTCTGCGTTGTAACCCAGATAGGTATTCCTTAGACCATATTTTCCAAAAGTCGTTTTTTAACTTTTGAAGTAATTTCCATCTTGTCAATTTTCTTCGGATGTATGCCGCTGTAGCTTGACTTCCGCCATGTAGAAGCTTCCGATAGACGTCTCTCACTATGAGTTGGGCTGGATGACTGTTATGGGGAATGAGAATGGGAAGTTTTTCATTATATGGCAACATCGAATTTTGAAGTCGTCTTCCCACTCTAAGAGTTCCTTCATCATCGACGAATGGTCGTAATGGTGCCAAGGAACCTTTTGTGTCAACTGAGATGTTTTTCTTCAAGGCTTGAATCTCTGTCGACCAGCTGCTTGCTTGCACTATACAGATGATTTGAATGAGACACTTGTTGAGTTCTGCTGCCATAGGGTATTCGGTTGGACACAGTTGGCTTCTACATTTTTGAACAAACCTGTTACAGTATGCAGTGACTTGCAGTAACCTCTGCAATGACGAGTATTTGGATAAGATGTCCAAATCTTCTTTTGCGGCGATAAACGCTTGGACTTGGTGAATTTTTTCTTCTTCTGTAACTGTCAAGGGAGTGTTTGTTTCCGTAAGTGGCAAAGGATTAGTTTGTAACCATTGCGAGCCGTTCCACCACAGTAGATGATGCTGTAGTCTGACAGGAGCGCGCCCTCGGGATACAGCATCTGCTGGATTGTCCTCTGAATGCACATGATGCCAATTTCCACTGGGGGTTACTTCCAATATTTCTGTTACCCTATTTGCAACAAATGGTTTCCATTTCTCCGGGTCTGCTCTTATTCAGGATAAGGTTATCATGGAATCTGACCACTCGAAGATGGAGATGCTGGGGATGTCCAGAGCACTAATAACTTCCTTCAACATTTTTGCTGCTAACGTTGCCGCACATAATTCCAGTCTTGGCTACGTTTTCTTCATCTTTATAGGTCCAACCTTTGACTTAGCTGTCAATAGGATTATGTGAATGTGTCCATCTTGAGAGATTATCCTGCTGTAGATTACAGCCCTGTAAGCTTTTTCCGACGCATCACAGAAAGCATGCAGCTCCATTTCCCGGAGGCCGCCGTGGTACCTTAACCATCTTGAAATGGATATGTTTTCAACCAATAGTAATTCTTCTTGAAATTTCTTTCACTCGTTCATTATTTTTGTGGCCACTGGCTGATCCCATGATTGTTGTTGTAACCAAGGTTGTTGAATTAGTTATTTTTATCTTTATTACAATTGGAGCTAACCATCCTAATGGGTCAAACAAGCGGGATATTTCTGATAAGATTCTCCTCTTTGTAAGATTTGTATCAGCTCGAAGACTGACCCGAAACTTAAATTCAACCGCCTTCGGACTCCAGTGTACTCCCAAGGTTTTTTTTGTCTTTCCTTCGTCGATCTTTAGTAAGTTCTTGTCCTGTAAGTTATACTGTTAGTACCAGAATTTGCCATCATTGTGGCTGCAGAATGGCGGAAACAATGGCCGTTATACATTTTTGAATCTGGTAACTACAGAAAATCGGCAACTTTTTTAGGAATCTTATACCAAGTATTTATCCCTATACAGGTGGGATGGTACATTTTTTCTGTCGGTAGTTGATGAAGAATTTCTTATGAGGCACGATTTTAGGACGCAAAGCAACGTCTTTTCTCACAATCTCCAGCACACTCACTTCCTTGTCAGTAATGCAGAACGACCGATCTTTCTTAGTTTCGTTGTCAATAAGTGAGACGACCATTACTGATTTTCGATTATCAACATCAACAACTTCTAACTTGTACAATTCATCAGACCGACACGCCCCATACAAACCCATTATCGCAACAACCTTCATAAACAGATAATCGCCATCAGAAGCTTCTGTTAATAATAGAATGACATTCGTTTAAAAAATTTTGGATTTTTTTGGTTTATACCCATCAGATAGTCTCTTTAACAATGCAATGAGTTTGTTATATCTGTAAGAATTGATTGATATTAGACAAGATTCACTAAATTTTGTGTTACGTACTTTGAAATGTTACAATTTTCATTTACCAGCAACGTAAACTTTAGCATGGAGTAATAAGACCATAATTTTGATGATTTCACTTTCTTTGACTTTTTCTAAAAGTATGCCAGAAGTACCTTTTCACTCACATTATTAATATTCTTTGCCATTTTCCACTTATCAAAGCACGTGTATACCTTTTCATATAAGTACGTATCAACCGCGATCTTTGAGGCAATAATTTAACAATTGCCTGTAACGCCTCTTCTTCCACATCGAGTGGAAGTTTTCCCTGTTTTAATTCTTTCTGATACATTTCTATACATGAAAAATAGTAATTTATTATACAAGACGATAAAGTAAAATTTTATTCACGAGTGAATCGTTTAACGTCGAGGCGAAGTCGAAACGTTAATGATTCAACAGTGGATAGTAATAACCTTTTTCTACTCATGACATTGAAATCAGTCATTTTGACATTGATTCCGGTGGTTGAAATTGCATTTCAACCACTAGAGATTGAAATGCTTGGACTACCGGGATTTTAAACTGTTTGGCATTCAATTGGTGACAAGAGAAATGTCACTTTATGTTTACTTTTTTCTAAAGTGCATTAATTTGTTAAAATGAGTGAAAATTCGTAGAAAAAATAGTATATGTAACTCGTGGCTGATAAAATTTCAACGTCTCGAGTTACTTCTTTCAACTCGCTTCGCTCGTTGAAAAAAACCACTCTCAACGTTGAAATTTTATTTCAACCACTTGTCCCATAATATACTATATCGTCGTGTATAATACAATTTTTGTTCTGTAGCAAGAACTTTAACAATTTCAAATGAAAATAAAGAAAGTCAATCACATTTTAAAATCTCAGTAGGTAGATTGGGTTGCTAGGATAATACGAAGCTGTAATATTTAATTTAAATAAAAGTTAGAGAATTATAGCTATTAATATAACGAGAATATTATGCGATTTATAATAATCGAGGACCTTGCTAGCCGACGAGGCGATAGCCGAGTCGCGTAGCAACGTCCGAGATGGTTTACATCGCAAATATTCGAGTTATATTTTCAGCTTTATCGTATCATAGAAGCAAGTTATTTTAAAACAAAACACTGATTTTTTTTACATTGAATTGAAAAAATTTGTCAAAAGTTTTGCCACGTTTGGTCGTTCCTGATAAAAGTGATGGAAGATTTTGGTGTCTCCGCAGGTATTTAAGTTAGCAGAAAGTGTGAAAATGGATTTGTTGCCAGAGAAGTCGAAAATTCAATACGAAAAAGAATATCGTATTTTTTGTGAGTGGCGAGACAAGGAACAGGTTCGAGGTGCTGGAGAAACCGTTTTGCTGGCGTATTTCGCAAAACTTTCAAATGAGTATTCCCCTTCATCATTATGGCCGAAATATTCCATGCTACGAGCTTGTTTGGAACTAAAAGAAAGAATCGAAATTGACAAATATGGTTCGTTGATCAAATTTATCAAAAAGAAGAATGTTGGATACCGACATAAAAAATCTTCAGTACTGACGAAAGAACAAGTTGATGAATTTTTGCGTACAGCTCCAGATGAACCTTTTTTGATGATAAAAGTAGCTTTCTTGATTGGACTTGCTGGAGCTTGCAGAACGAATGAATTGGGGAAGATGTCTACCGATGACGTTGAGATTTTAGAGAATAAGGTAGTTGTTACTGTTCCTGATTCAAAAACTTACAAAAAAAAATTTTTTGCGATTGTGTCTGAGGGTGATATCAATCCTGTAATTTTAATTAAAAAATATGCAGCGTTACGGCCGGCTCATGTTACGCATAGAAGATTCTTTGTATCATACAGAAATGGAAAGTGTACTATTCAGCCGTGTGGCATTCATTTTTTCTCTAAAATTCCTGAAAAAATTGCTACATATCTCAAACTCGAAAATCAAGCTATGTACACCGGCCACTGCATTAGGAGATCTGCAGCGACCGTGCTTGTAAACGCCGGTGGAGACATGTTAGAACTGCAAGAGTTGGGTGGATGGGAGTCTAGCAAGGTTGCAAAGAGGTATTTAGAAGAAAATCTAGAAAAGAAGATTTCCATTGCGCAAAAAATTCAGATCCGAAGGGTGTGTATGGCAAGTGCTTCTGGTACTAAAGAATCAATGAAAATGTGTGCTGACTTATCTGGGAAAGCTACAGGAGATGTGGCAGTCGAGATGGATGGGAAAGATGTGTCTTTCAGTTTTCATAATTGTGAAAATATTGAAATTAATGTTCAAAAATAATTTTATACTATGTTAGTATGTTATCAGTTCTAATAAATTATTACAATATATATATCTGGCTGTAGTGTGTGTGTGTGTAGTATTTTTGGGGAGACTCTAGCGAGTCTAGCAAGTAGGCCTTCATAGGCCTTTTTTGCCAACCCCATGAACAAGGCCTAGGCATGCAGAGTACCAGGTACTGTTACGATTGTCACTTGGTTTGTGTTGTTAAGGTGACAATCGAAAACAAAGTTTATTTAGTTCATTATATTGGTTCATGAAGCAACACGCGTTTTATTTCAACCTCTATATATGAACACATTTACGTAAGAAATAACGCCCCAAAGGCTCCATTCTTACAATTGGTGACCCCGACGTGATTTGAACACGCAACCTTCTGATTTATTTATTGTTATCATTTATTGTTACTAGTTTTTAAGGATAGTTGAAAAGATCCAGGAGGTTTTGTAGCTAAATATAATCCTGTCACTTTCATATGGGGTTATATTAGTTTTCCTACCTGGCCTCCCTCCCTCCTTTTCTCTTTTTTTGGGGGGGGGGGAGTAATGTTACGATTGTCACTTGGTTTGTGTTGTTAAGGTGACAATCGAAAACAAAGTTTATTTAGTTCATTATATTGGTTCATGAAGCAACACGCGTTTTATTTCAACCTCTATATATGAACACATTTACGTAAGAAATAACGCCCCAAAGGCTCCATTCTTACAGTACCTTAGTCCTACTTAGAATTTTGCCGAGACTAAGGAGTTCCAACCTTATCAAGGGATCTTTTACATGCTACACATCGTAGTGACATGGAACCCAGGGCTTTACATCACTTCTGAATGATGGCAATCTGTAGAGGTTTTCATCCGCATTTTTTTTTATTTTTAAAAACCTCACCGGGATCGGGGATCGAACTCTCGACCCTTAGATCAGTAGCCAGAATGCTTACCACTCAGCTATGGAGCTCGGCATATCTGGCTGTAACTAATGTATTTGTAACTAACGTGTTATGGGATTTCTATTATATTATGACCCATATAATTGTACAGAAATATTTGCAATTATAGAGACATAATAAACGATGATACGATAAAATTACTTTATCTACCCTTGATATTAAAGAGCTACTTTATCTACCATTGATGTTAAAATAACACTTGACCTTTTGTTTTGAATCGATTAAAGCACACTTTTACATTTTCTACAGAAAAAAATATTTCGAAAAAGCTGTTATGAAACAAACTTCGTATTATCCTAGTAACCCAATCTAGCTACTGAGATTTTAAAATGTTTTAAAATTTATTCTAATAGTTAAGATAGCTCATATCAATATTAGATCGTTGTTACCTAAAACCAATGAACTAGAGACATTTATTAACCAGATAATGATCAGGATTTAACTGTTTCCCAAATTTGGCTAAGAGGATGAGGATCAGTTAGATAATTTTACATTCGTAAGATGTGATAGCAATGGTCGTGGCGGAGGGGAAGGGATATATGTACATGATACACTTTCATTTTTCCTAATTAACATACACAACAATAATATCACAGATATTTGGAGTTGGATCCGAATATTTGAAATTAAAATTACTTTAGGTACTATCTATAAACCACCTAACCTGGATTGTAAATTATTTTTGGATGAATTGGAAACGGCAATCTCTATAAATTTGCTTTGCGTTGATGAAATATTGACATACTAAAAACGGATACATTGACTGCTACCCATTTACAAGGTTTTATGGAATCACTTGATATGACACAGATTATATTGAAGAGCCTACGCGGTTAATAGCCACAACTGCATCACCCATTGATCTTATATTGTACCTGATGAGTCTATGATTATTGATAGTGGTGTAGTTTCCTGCCATTTATCGGATGGTGATATGATTTATTGTGACATTGTTCTAAAGAATTCTAAAGCAGCACCCAAACTGAGTACTTTTCGTAATATAACAAAATTGATCATAAGACTTTTTGTACAGATTTGGAATCAAAAACTTAAATATTTTAATGATTGACTTTTATAATTATTTAATAGGCATGCCTCTTTTAAAGACATGTAAAATTACAACAGCCTCTGCGTCGTGGTTAAAGGACAACAAAATTATTTATGTCGCTTAGAGATAAAGCGAAGGCAAAATATAGAAAAACCGGGCAACACCACAATTATTATTGGAAATATTATAAATACTTAAGAAACTTGACGATTTTTTTAGTTATATATTGCAGTGGTATTTAGTCCTCTACTCAGCTCTGGTAGCAATGCAAAGAAATTAAAAATAATGCCACTAAAGCACAGAGTTGAGGTAATGCATACAACTGAAAAATTCCGTATAATTTATCAAATCATAACCACAATTGCGAAACTTGGCCATTAACATTGAAAGTAATTGAATTAATAGAGAAATATTGAAGCTCAATTTTCATGTATTGGGGTCAGTAAAATAATTTTAAAACATAATATAAAATGTTTGGGCCATGTAGAAACAGAACCTAAAAATTTGTTAAAACTGGCACAATAGTTCAAAATATGCACAGCTTAAAATGAAGGATTAGCTATTAAAATAATAATTACATAAAGACGTGTGTTATGAGCTTTTTTAAATAAGGTAAGAGAAGAGGATAAAATAATGGAACATGGTGCAATAGAGAACAATCCAGAAGAAAATTCTAAAATAGAACATGCAACCAAGATTAATATAAAAGTTGGGGAAAAGGACACATTATTTAATTAATGAGAAAAATCACACATTAACAGGAAATGAACAAAGTTAGTGTAAATAGTTAATCAATAGAGTGACGTGCGCGACAAGAAAATTATAATAAAACGAAGTGAGGGCGCTAAGAGACGTTTTTAAAGAAGAATTTGAAAAACATTTATTTTAGTTGTAAGAATTTTCACAAAATGTATAGTAAAATTTGAATGTATTGTTGGAAGTGGTTAATTTGTACCCAGTTTATATCCTGTCAATTCGAATTTAGATGCTTTTCTGTTTATAAGAAGCTTGGAGACAAACAATTGAAATAAAATTATTCTTGACATGCCAGTTTTTGCTCTACTAATTAATTAAGTTTTCTCATAGTAAACATAAAAAATTGAGTTCAAAATATCACCAGTGTGTAGAGAAATTTGTGCTGCATCAGTGAGAGTAAAAGTGGCGATTTCTACGATATAAAATTAATTTTCGTCGACCACCTCCTCCGATTCCAACGGCAGTCGTCCCAGCATCCCGATCAAGTGTTTGCGGCTTTCCAGAGGCTGATATAGGGTACCAGCAGGTCCGGCCGAGGTCTACAAGACTCCGCACATTCGTCTCAGGATCCAGGGGGCTCAACAAACAGCGCAGGCACCATAGAAGAAGTCTGCGAGGCAGCATCCGAAAGAAAGTAAGGTTAGTGCATTTGCCAAAATTAACCGGCGCAAAAAGCAGGGAAAGTGATACCTTACCTAAAACACGAGCTGCAGAGCCGAAATCCAGCTATTGTTCCTGTCCATGAGCAGCTACGTCTTCAGGATTTCCATTTTAAGTCCAAATTTTGAGGTTAAGAATAACAATTGCATGGAAGAGTCCTTTTGGAACAAGTTAATCGCGGTTTTAGCCTGGAAAACAAAAGAGCTTAGTGACGCCGATTGAAGGCGCGAAATTAATAACTTACCTGATCAAATTGCTCATTAAAACTTTTTAACAATTCATTTCAAAACGCAGGCGGACAGCGTAAGTTGAATTATGTGGGTCAGTTTATCTGTCAGTTTATCTGCACCAGCGCAGTACGGTTCGAATTGAATTTCAAACCACTTTTGCAGTGGCGTCCGAGCCAGTTTTTAAAATTCGATTGAAATTAGGAACCCAAGACCTGAGATTTTGAGCTTCATGTGTACTTTATCTGAGCTAGCAATTTATAATTAACAGATGGATGCATTATCAATATAGGGCAAACTACTATAGCGAATATTATAAATCGGCGAACCCAGAAATTAATCAGTCGAAGTTTGATTTTTTTTTCAAAATTAAAAATAATTTGTGTGGTGGACTTTTGATTGAATTTATTTATCAATCATATCACAACAATATCTCATAAGCCATTGTAATATATACATTTTTTTTTTATTAAGTGATCTAATGTGCCTTTTAACAACAAGGTCTTATGGCACATAACAAAATTTACAAAATTACAAATATATAAGTACATGTTGACAGATACATTAAATATTTTTGCAGTTTGTTGTACAATCCTATCATCTTTATTAACTCTATTGTGTTTTTGTATTGTTCGTTTAATGCAATATTGATATCATTAGACACTCCATACTGAATTCTTTGTGCACTGTAATTTGTACATATACACACTATGTTAATCTCTGAAGCTTCTTTGTGGCGTGAATTCATAATTCATATTCTTATTTGGGTATTTCGCCACTCTGCAAATTAAAAATATTAAATAACGAAAATATTAATAACGAACGTTTCGAGGGACAATCTGCCCTCGTTATCAACGAATAACAATTAAAAAGCTAAGTTTCTTGTTGTACAATCGAAATTTAAATACCGCCAAAAGTTAGTGCATGTTCGATAACCATATCAGATGCCCTTAGAATGGCTTCAAGTCAAACAATATACAGGGCAGGACAAAAAATATGAAATTCGTTCAAGAATAAAATTATCTTATTTAAAAAAATATAGCAAAATTGTATTGATAAAAATTGTTTAGAATGAAAAGTTATGCTCAAATACAAAGTCACGGCCTCATATTCGAATTTTGATTCTTTTTTGGAAAATTTTGTATTACACCTTTATGATACATATTTTTATTGTTCTGATTTTATATATATTTAAAGTAGCCACATTCATCACTTTTAAATAACTTTTAGCAACTTGAAGCGCATTTGTAAAATTTACTTGGATTTATATTTTTTTAGGTAAGCGTCCACTTCATGTGTGTTGCAACGATATTTAACAGAACTTTAGAATTTCGCAAATATTGTTTTTAACAAAGCAAATGCTTTACTAATAATAATTTACATATGAAAAAACTCCCAATAAAATCAGAATAATAAAAATATTTATCATACGGGGATAATACAAAATTTTACAAAAAAGAATCAAAATTCGAATAGGAGGCCGTGACTTTGTATTTGAGCATAACTTTTGATTTTAAACAACTTTTCTCAATAAAATTTTGCAATAGTTTTTGGAATAAGGTAACTTTATTCTTGAACGAATTTCATATTTTTGTCCTGCCCGTATGCTGTTTGATTTGGAGCCATTGTAAATACATCTGATATGGTTATCGAACATGCACTAACTTGTAACCGTATTTAAATTTTGATTGTACAACTAATTAAAAAATGTCCCATTTGTTGCACACTTAATGGACCACGCTGTATATATACTGCAAAATTTACGTATTAACTCCATGTTACGTTATTAAGAGGCACATTCTGAGTAGGAAAAAAGTTACGCAAAAACTCCTTGTCTTATATTTTCGAAGATATAGCGAGGTTTTATTAATTTCAAAACTAGCAGAACTGGCAACATTGTTTAATTACAAATAGGTAAGGCTACATTGTTTTCAATGCTATAACACTTAATTGAAATAACTGTAATTTTCCACTGATCTGTTATTTGTTGTTTATGTCTGATGTGCGAGGTATACCGGGTGGCAATAAGATAAGAGCTATGTGTCTATCTCCTTTACTTATGAACGGATTTGCATTATACTTGTTGCAAGAATATTAAACATAATTTCGGATTGACAGAAGGGTATAGTCAAAATATGCAACTTCTGGTTTTACCGGAAATGTCATTAACTTTGATTTTTTAAAGAGATCACCTTACATATTTTATGTTTTGACAGAAACTGACACAAAATCTAACCTGCTAACCTCGAATTTGACATAGACGTACAGTGTCGCCAACATACTATTCATAACGAAACTCAGGCGAGTCGCCGGCGAGCGGCTGGCTAACGACTATGCATACAGGTGTAAGGCTCAAACTAGGGATGGGCGCGTGACGTGAAAACAGTGTCAAGTCGTGTCACGTCGTGAACGTGACTAATATTTGAAAATCGTGACGTGAACGTGAGTGAAAATTGCCTAGACGTTAAATATTAAACTGCAGGGTGCAGCAACTTTTAAATTCATTAAATCACAAATTGTGCCAAACAAGTTACATTATGTGGCTATATTTTTGGACCCTAATTATAAAACCTTAAAGTTCATACCTTCACATAAAAGAGAAGATTATAATGCAAATAAAACTATAGATGATAATGATGAAATACATAGGAAACGACTCAAAACTAGTACATCAGCATCAGATTCTTATTTTCCTACACTTGATGACACATGTAATTAGGATGATGTCGAGACAGAACTAAATTAGTATGTTAAATTAAAATTAGGAAATGTAGATGACATTTTAGGATTTTGGAAAAAACAGTGTAAATACGCCACTGTTAAAAAAACTTGAGAAATTTTAAACATACCGGCAAGTTCCGCTACAAGCGAAAGAGTATTTTCTACAGCTGGGGGAATTTTAGAAGAGCGCAGAATTCGACTTAACGCTGAAAATGTTGATTACATATTATTTTTAAATCAACATTTTAATGTGTAGATGTGTAGATGAACTTATTATTCTAATAAAAGTAATGGTTTGTTTTTTATACTCGGCTAACGCTAAAAATGTTAATTACGTTTTATTATTAAACCAAAAATGTATTGTGTAGATGTGTAGATGAACCTATTTTTAGAAAAGTACCTAATGTTTTGTTTTGTATACTCGACTTAACACTGAAAATGTTGACTACGTTTTATTTTTAAACCAATTTATTGTGTACTTGTGTAGATGAACTTATTATTCTAATAACAGTAAAGTGTTCCCTAGCAACATATACCTTCTATACTCATACCGATAAGAGAAACGTCACTTCCAACGACAACTTTGGTATTAAAAGTAATGTCTTTGAAGACAGCTGCAAGAAATATATTTGCGATAAATCAGTATTTATTCCTTGTCGAAGTTATTGTAGTCAATTTTCATTTTTTTTCTTTTTATGTCAACTATTCTGGTTGCAACATATCAAGTAAATTTTGTCAGGTGCAAAACATATTTTTAATTCTCTTTAGGGTTTTTTCATTGGTTTTAAATTTGAATATTCTGTTCTATCTGAATTAAAATTTTGAAATGAAAGCTGCGTGTCACGTCGTGAGCGGCGTGTAACGCCGTGAACGTGAGTGAACGTGAACGTGAACGTGCGTGAACGTGACTGTTTAAAGCAAGCGTGAAACGTGCGTGACGTGAGCGAAAATTCACTCACGCGCCCATCTCTACAGTCAGTGCTGCAGGAAATACAACCGTCAATCCGCCTCTCTCAATTAGAGAGAATTTTTTTTTAATTATACCAGCGAATACTACGATTCCTAGGACGCATAGCACCTCGAACTGATAGTCTAGAGAAAAACATCGTCATGGGTAAAGCCAACGGAAAACGGAGGTGAGGAAGATCGCCACAACGCTGGTTAGACATAACCGAAAAAGTATTGAATGAAACACCGCGGTCGGCCATCCAAAAAGCACAAGATAGAAGCACATGGAGAACTATTGTTACAGATAATGTAATAAACGTCCATTAAGGATCACAACACGTCAATAATGACGTTATAATAAACAGAGAGACCTTAGTACAAAGTCCCTCCTGTAAGAAGTTATAGGGCCTTGAAGTTCATTTTTTGCTTTTTTCTTTTTATGTTAATTTCCACAAATGTGAAGATAGCTATTTGAATTTTGGTATACATGCGCACTATTATGTACTGCACTAGTAAAGAATGTTTGATAGACTAGACTTCACTGTAAGAGGCACTTTACCTATATCTGAAAACTCTTTTTAGCAATAACTTTGTTACTTATAACATTTATTTAAATTTTAAGCGCTCTCGAAAAGAGCAAGGTTAAAGGCTTGAGCCTTATAGAAAAAGAAATCCAAAGCTGTGATAGACTGTTGCATTAGGTATTTATTGAGGATACTGTATCCCAGGATAACATTGCAGCTGTAAGGGACAAATTGTTACTTGCCCTATAGTATAGCGCCACAAAGTTCCAGACGCTCGATGAATATACATATTTTTCCTATAATCTTTTGATCAGTAAACAGCAATTATTTTCTACTTCTTTATGAAGCTTTTGTCATCCATCCTTGGACATGAACCTCGCTTATAAATTTCCTCTGGTCCCTGTCTTGCGCTATCTGGAGCCAATTTGAACCTGTAGTTCTCTTTACGTCGTCGATCCATCTTAAATTTACTCTCTCTTTCTTTCTCTTTCCCTCCCATGGTCGCCTGTATGATCTTTTTCGTCCGTTTTTATACATCCTAGTCACATGTCCGATACATCCCTATTTCTAGTTTTCTATTCTTGTTCCAAGGCTTTCCACTCCTGCCAGCTGTCTCATTCAAGTGTTTCTTTTTTTATGTGTAATCGATATTCCCAATATTTTGCGTTCCATCACTCGCTAAGCTACTCTCATCTTATTCATAACATCTTTAGTCAATGTATCTGTGCCATATGTGAGAAATGGTGCAATACATTGATGGTAAACTTGGGCCTTTTGATAATTCTGTAAATTTTCTCAAAACACGAAGCTTTCAGTCTTCCCTAAGCATTCCATCCTAACTCTACTCTGTGTCCTAAATAAATATAGTTAACTACTTCCTGTATTTCTTCATTTTGGGTTGGGTACTCGTATAACTCGCCCAATTAAGTATTCTCAATATTAATTCTAAAAACATATATCCTTGGCTGTAAAGGTTAAAATAAAAAACTTGGATTAAATTTCAACCTGCAAAATAAAGTTAGAACTCGCAATTTTACAAGACATTTTTCTGTGGACATTTACAAGAAAAACAAATTGATTTGGAGATGTGATGCATGCTCTCTTTTTTCATTATTAAATACGAAGGTGTGCTGAAAAGTTCCTGGCTTTACATAGAAAGAAACTTGCTAGCGAAATATGAAACACATTTTATTGAACGTACTCCCCCCTCAAGCTAACACAGTTAGCACAACGCTTCTCCAGTTTTCTGAACCCCTCGAAATAGAAGTGGGTCGGTTGCCCCTCCAAAAACGCCTCCGTAGCTGCGATGACTTTCTCATTGGAGCCAAACTTGGTACCCTTCAGGTGTTTTTCAGCTGTGAGAAGAGGTGGTAGTCCGAAGGGGCTAGATCTGGGGAATAGGGCGGGTGGTTCTACAATCCGAAGCCAATTTGGTCGATTTTCGTCAGGGTGCGGTGAGCGGTATGAGCAGATGCATGCACTCGATTAGCACCAAAACCAGGAACTTTTCAGCACAACCTCGTAAATCATCGTGCTTCATTTTTTAACACTTATGTACATTTTGTAGTGTGTTTGAATAAGTTTTTTTCTGTGAATCTGATTTTCTTTTGGATGATTAAAATTAAAAATCATTGCTATATTTGGATTAAAATGTCGCCGGAACGTAGCTGAGCCATTAATTATTATTTTTGCACAGCAATTCTTAAAAATGAAGAACCTCCAAATAACCATGAACCGCCACTGCTTCTACTAGTGTGTGGCCTCAGCGAGACGCGAAGCTACTATTTTATTCACAACCACTTCATTCTAAACAATATATATTGCGATGATATTTGCTTGTACGGTAAACAGTTTGCAATTAAAGGCAATTAAGTAAGTAACTAAGTTCGTTTGCCGAAAGATTTCCACAACACAGATTTTCTTCCAGCAGGATTTATAGAATTATTTGTATATAATTAAATTTAGAACATAAGTTAATTTAAAAGTAAGATTTTAGGAGATTCTTATTCTTAATGAGCATCTAACTTTAATAATTTAAGATAAAAACATGCAAATTGCACCACACATAACATTCAATTAAAAATGCTTGATTTCCAGAAGAATCTGAGGATATCTTTGGCAATACCAAGCTATAATGGGCTTGGAATCCCATTTTTTGTCACACCAAAAGCCAGTAAAACGAATGGGGACACTTATGTTAGTTCTAGAGAGCACAAATAACACGTTTAGACAAAGTTCTGTGTGAGACAGTGTACGACTCAGTGCGGATTAGTGTTTTCCAAAAAAAAACGTAACTTACAATATATCTACGAGTAAAAAAGTGCATAAAACCAGAACATATCACCGCAAAAGACATCCTCAGAGCACTGGAAACAAGTCTGGGGCCATTACTGCAAATGGGGGCTGAATTCAGAGCTAGTCCAACCTCAGCTGGAATCCAATCGTCGACAACTCAAGATTTTGGGCCATAACTGTGGAAGTCAAAGCCGATAGCCAAGAAACAGGTGCTGTGTTTTTAGTTGGGTGCCTATAAACTGAAATCTGAGTATAGCACGTATGAGAACTACTGTATCACATACCGAAGAAGCTGGAACTGCGATAAGCCAGATCGGGCAGTGGAAATGCTATCTGGAGGGGTCCACGGAAGCTGCAACTTAGAGACACGTTGGAAGGAGGTATGCGTGGACATATTTGAGGTCTGTTTGCACTGTCAGAGTGGTCAAGCTCCATGATATCAAGCAAAGAATGCAGGGCGTTGTAGCACATATAATCTTGACCCAAAACTTTGTAAAAAAAATTTGCCCTTAAAGATAACGTTTGACTAGGTGTAAGAACACTTTGCCGGCAGTATATCTGAGTTTAATGTGGGGCACAGCCCTAGCCGTGCTAAAAATGCTTCGGCACAGGACAGTTTCCGATCGATGTGAAACTTGGTACACTTGTAGTTTGAAATACGCTAAACACCTTGGTGCATTTAATTTTACGATTAGATTCAAGAATTTTATGTAATTAATGGATGCATATTTTCTAAATGGCGACGTTTTGTTTATAAATAGTTACGTATAGGTAGCATTTGTGTTCAATTGTTTTATGAGGGTATAAATAAAACTCGCTTCGAAAATTCGGGGACTTCTGCAATTAATTCGACGTGAAACGTTTGTCCATCGCCAGTCAAGAATTTGAAGTTAAAAATTCAGTTGTTTTATTTCATTTCTTTCAGAGCGCTTTTTAACTGCGCTAGTTTTACTTCAGGAATGCCCTCCGAATTAATATTTATCAGTTTTCTTCCTCTAGCTAAATTAAACCTTTCGTCTTTGTCGTTTGATGTACAGTGTTAGCCATGTGTAACTATACATTTTTTTCAGCAAATAACTAAATGGATCAGGATTTATAAACAAATAAAAATGTTAGCCGTAAACAACTGTTTGACAAATGTCAGTGTGCTATATTTCTACGAAATAATGGCAGCGAAATATTCTACCGAACAAATAATATTTATTGTGGAGTCTATGGCAAAAAACGATTATGCGGCTACCTTCGATAGTGGTTCGTCATTTCAGAAGAAAGTTTCCGCGTGCTTCAATATCAGCACGGAAAACTGTATACGACTTCTAAATAAATGGAGAAACTCTGGCACAGTAAAAGATACCTTTGGACGCTCAAAGTCGGTAAGAAACGAAGAAAACATCGAACGTGTTAGAGAAAGTGTTTGAAGAAGTTCTAACAAATCATTAACAAGAATATCGGCAGAATTAAACATTTCTGGAACCTCAATTCGACGAGTATTAAAAAAAAAGTTTTGAAGTTATTTCCTTACAAATTTCAAACACTCAAGCAATTGGTCAGAAAGATGAAAAAACGGTTATTCTTTTTCAATGGGATACTGGAGTTACTGAAGAATGGGCGCATTGAAATACCGAACATTTTATTTACAGATGAATGTCATGTTTATCTTAACGGATTTGTTAACAAGCAGAATTTTAGATTTTGGGAATCTCAAAAACCAACGAACATTTCACCAGGCCTTTTCATTCGCCAAAAATGACCGTCTGAGCTCATATGGCCGCAATTGCGACAATTTAACTTACAACGTTTATGGTTACCAACAAGATGGTTCAACTTCTCACACTCCCAATATTTGTGTGAATTGGCTTAAGAACAAATTCTCAAACAGACTAATTTCAAAAAAGGGTGACTTGGATTGGCCCCCAAGATCACCTGATATTACACCACCGACTTTTTCCGCAACAGACAATAGAAGATTTGAAAACCGAAATTCGAAGTGCTTTTAGGATCATTTCTCAAGAAATGCTGAGTTGCGTCTGCACAAGTGTGTTCAACTAAGTGGTCATTTTGAACATATATTTTAATGAATATATTTTGTAACATGTTTGTTGTTAACACGAATATTTGTTATTGTTGAAATTTTGAGATATAATTCGTATTAAAAGTTGTATAGTTACGTATGGCTAACGCTGTATATAAGGATTTGTAGCAAGTTTCTGTGATTTCAATTATCTCGTCTAAGTTTTCAGTTATTCTTCCTTCTTGATTTTTTAGTTTCATGCTCTTTTTCCATGGGAGAATTTTTATCTGAGTACTTTTAGGATGCCGTTATTTCCTATTACTGTTCGTATGACGTCTTTTCTGTGTGCTTTTGTCCTTTTTTTAGTTTTTGCTTTATTATTCTTTAATTCTATGTTATCGGAACTTCTTTTTTCTTTCTACTAGTTAGTTGTCTTCTTTCGTCAATTAATTGTTTAGTTTTGCATTTATTTTTTGTTTATGGTTTGAAGTCGGCAATTACATTCTAAATTTCACTTGGCAGTTTAACCTCCTACAAGTGCAGCAGCTGCCAATCATTCATATCGCGCATACCACTAAGTCCACCAGTGGATGAATAATAATTTAGAGTCAACTGCCCGGTGTTGGTAGTTAAGCCTTCCTGCTTAGCTGAATGCTATTTTAATTATAACTCACTGTGGCTGAAGAAATAAGCAGTAAGTATTTTACAGTGCATTTTTTCAAAATTGGGGTTTTTGAAAAATCAATAACATTCTACAGCCCATACTTGAAAACCATTACAAAGTGGTTATAAGAGAAATTGTTTATTTTATTACAGTCTGCATTTTTATTTGCAACTATTTTATATCTGCAAGGGTTAAGGAATTATATAAAAAAAACAAAAAATAAGCCGCCATTTTTCAATATGACTGCCGTCGCGTCGTACAGCTTCGATTTTAAGGGACTTTCAGTATGTTCAATAAAAATGTAAATGCAACATCTCTACCAAATGCCTTGCTTGTACTAATTTGTTCAAGGTCAAAACCTATTTTTTTTTTGGACTAACTAAGGTAAGCTTTTCGACTGCCAATACTGGTTTCAATGATGTGCCTTTGTTATCATATTTTTATTTTCTTTTATTTTGATGGAAAACTTACAGCTTGTATACATAGATAAGTATAATCATTCATCAGTAATAACTATTAGCCATTTCACATTTTTCGCCTATAATTTGCTAATGATATAATCATGTTGGGCAACACAATTTGCAGAAAAATTAAAAAATATATATCAAATTTAAATTGTTAGTTACACTATAAGACATACTAGATTAAGAACCAAAGAACTCTAATGATATTTGCTTTTTTACTACTTATAGCAGAAATTTTTGTTTAGTTTGTTAAATTTGTCGCTAGCTCTGTGGATGAAAGAGTTTTGCCTTTAGCTGTTCGTACACTGGGCTTAGACAGAAGTATTGGAACACGAGTACATTGAGATATTTTGTTTAATAATTCTGGGCAATCTATGGAGCCGTTTACAATATTCATCAAACAAGTTCCTGCTTATTGAGAAAGGTAGAATATGATGTTGCTTCCACCTTGACGAATAGTCAGAATCTTTAACTCGAGTTTTGAATTTGATAAAGCGTAAAAACCTTTAGCTACTAGCAACATGATATTGTACATTTTCGTCATAGAAACAAAATATGAAAAGCTACTCATAACTCCCAAGGGACTTGTCAAATTATTTCTCCCTTAAACTCATGGTAACAATGCAACTACAATTAACGTCTTAGCAACCATACAATGAGGCTATCCTTGATGTTACTTACATATTCTAATTTTAAATGTCATTGTGACATTTTGAAATTTCATACTATTTTTACGAATATTCTAGTAGATAAAATATTGTATGCACCACGGGAGATATTCATGTTCTTTACCTTCGGTTGACTTACAGACCTCGGGCCAGAGGCTCTCGGTCTGTAACACATGTCAACCTCAGGGAAAAAACATATTCATATCTCCCTTAATGCATAAATACCTATTTTTGGATTTTTTCGATACAGGAAATATAGATTTCGTAAGGAGGATTCCATATTTGCGAACAGTATTCGAGGATGCTGCTTACATAAGCACAGTAAAAAAATTTTATGGTTTTGACTTGAGAAGTCAGCACATGATCTCATGATAAAGCCCAGTGCTTTTGAAACTTTTGAGACCATGTGATCAATGTGCCTGTCAAACAATAATTTTGAATCGTGGACTACACCTAAGTCTTTAATGAATTCAACTCTATTGATAAGATGGCCTTTGAGATATTAGCGTAAGCCTGAGAGATCGGATAAGAAACAAAGAAATAAGACGCAAGACAAAGGCGGAAAATGTTATAAAAAGAATAGCTCATTTGAAATGGAGCCTGGTTGGACACGTCGCCAGACAGAAAAAACTAAAGTGGACAAAACGGATTTTAGAATGGAGACCCAGAAGGAATAAAAGTGTAGGTCGTTTGCAAAGAAGATGGACTGACGACGTAAAAGAGAGATTGGGATCGCGAGAAGTATGGAAAAGATATGAAGAGGCTTATGTCCAGGAGTGGACTTCAGAAGGCTGAGAAAGAAGAAGATATTGATTTAAGCTGGATAAATTGCTTTAAAGGGAAGCTAGATCTGAGGCATTATCTATACGTTTTAAAATTTTTATATCATCTGCAAATAATATAAATTTGGAGAAAAGAAAGAACTTTTCTATGTCTAAACTAAATAGAATATAGAGTAAAGTGCCCATTAACCACCCTTGGGGAACTCCTGAAGGGACTGTTGTCCACCCCGACTGAGTGTCAAATGCCTTACTATAGTCCATGAACATTGTATCAACTTGGGAGAGAACTGCCATGTTTTCATGTAATATACCTACTCATTTGATACTAACAGATTAGTTGCTATTGTATGCTGCTTAAGAAATCCGTGCTGTTCAGGGCTAAATATTGATTTCATTGCTGCATATATATTTGAGTATAAACGATTATTTCAAATATTTTGCGCAAAATGCACAATTTTGATATGAATCTATAATTTTCTATTTTATTTCTGGAATCTTTTTTGTGAATGGGGGAGACGAAAGCCAATCTCCAAACTGAGGGCATGAAGCCGCCCTCTTTTATGGATCTATCAAAAAGTATAACAAGAGAAACGGTCAGATTATCAGCACAATTACGAATTAAAATTGGCGAAATGTCGTCGGCTCCAGCAGATTTGTTTGTATCAATAGATTTGAGTAGTTTTAGTACTTCATTCTGATGAATTTCAATATTGTATTGAGCCAACACAAAACAAGACACAATACTGAAATGGGTCAGTCGGAAAGCGGGCAACATAGATAAAGAGGACGGGCAACCCATAGGCAATATTCACATAGGCTAATGTACTATATTGAATGATTTTTAAATTTCCTGTTAGTACTTTCTCATTTGATTTGTGCAGCTATATGTGCATATACTTCGCCTTAGAAAAATCTGATATTTTATGTAAATTACTTAATATGGAATATAGTTATGTGGACAGGTTTGAGAAGCCAATTGTAAAGTGCCTTCAGAAATGATCGAATTTTTTTGAATGGTCACGGTTATACCGGGTGGCCATAAATATCTGAGATCCCGGTAGCCATGGAATTAGCTACTTATAAATGTTGGTTAGCATTATATTTCAATTACGATAAGTATTGGTACCTATGTAGTGTAATAAAATGCAATAAGAGGAGGGGAATGTGCCCTGAATTCTGCAGTTTAGCCTACGACTCGATTATAAAAATCTCCTGTTCTAACTCCATTACTTATTGCAATCTGAAATAATTTTTGACAGATAAGAATTTTAGTTATGATGACATTAATGACATTTAGTTTAGTTGGATTCAACGTATAAATAATATGTTGTTGGCACTGTAAGTCTGTGTCAAATTCGGGGTTAGGTTTTGCGTCAGTCTGTGTCAAAACTGATGGTAAACCTAACCTGATATTTGACATCGACTTACAGTGCCACCAACATATTATTCATACATTGTATAACCATGACCATTCAAAAACGTTTGATTATTTTTGAAGGCACTGTATGATAAATTATTAGGTACAAGCATGAAGGTAAAGGGGAGGAGAATTCTCGCTTGAATGAATAATTGGGCCCACAGCTGGTTGACAGTTAGTGCTTTGTAGATGCGGCGCAGTTGTTCCATCGCACGCTAAATTTTTAGAGAAAATACATGTATCTTTATAGAAGAAGTTGTATTTGTGTGTTGTTTTTAGCGAATTGTTGCAGTTTTTACTGAATTTCAGTACTCAATTATTATAGTGCGTCAAGTAAACTTGTTCTATTATGCCCTCCTGCTTTGTACCTGGTTGTAATACCGGGTACGGGCGTATTTCTAGCGCGTTATGCGACATGAGCGCCACATAACTGTCAACCAAAACTGAGCCCACTTTTTGTTTACCAGCGGCTAAGTGGTCGGCGCTCCTTCCCTTTACCTTCACGGGTACAAGAAAATGCCATTTATCAAAGTGGATAATATAAAAAGTTTGTGTCAAAACGACATCCAGACCCAATAATAAACAAAATTGACAATTATTTATTATCAATCAGAAACCACACTACTACCACTACTGCTATAAAAGTTTATTAAATAAAAGAGTAAGTTTATTTTAGTGTCTTTAGACAGTCAATATAAAATAGAGAAATAAAGTCCAGTACATTAAATATACAAAAATCTTAATAATACTAAAAGGTTAACACAGTTTTTCTAAACTCTACATCACGGAAAAACTCTGAGGCACTCGTCATGTAATACCATCACCACTACCCTTATGTGTAGGTTCATTTGAAATCAAATCCTTCAATTCATTGCCAGAATGACCAGCATCCGCAATAAGTTCAGTTTCATGTACATTATCACCACTGCTGCTAGCTTTCAATTCTAGTTTTTCAACTTTAGTAACGTTATCCTTTTCATTTCCAGTAGTAATAGCTTCCTTTATCATTAGACCTGTGTCTGGCTTCTTAATGAGGCTACTGCAATCAGAATCTTCAAGTGTCACTGAATTCTCAGCAGAATTACTTTGTCTAACATCTTCGATCATACTTCTGTGAGCTATGTTAAGCAACGCTGTTAGGTTACGACCAGTAAGGACGTCCCCCATGGCTCGCCGTTCATCATTGCCAAACTGGAGTTGCAGAACATGCAGAAAATTGAATCCAAACGAGGTTTGTGTTAAAAATGAAAACACAATGCAGAGAAGTACGGCAAAGAATATTAGAAGTACTGGCAGGAGAATTATGTTTACACCCCAAGGCAATGTATCTGAAACCATTGAACGATTTAGAAATAAATTAATTTGAGTAGAGTACATACCTAACATTCCTGAGGACAATCTACCTAATGCCTGCCCTATGTGAGCAGCGGGTGTATAAATTACAACTCCAAGCTGATACGAAAGCACGGTTACTGGAGCAACACTCCAGAAATGGTCCTTATACATCATTTGATGATAGCTTCTGCATTCATCTGTCGAACCTGAAAAATTTAAATGGCATAAACTAATGATATAAATCGCCCGCATTAAAAATGACTGCAGCTACTTACTCACAGAATATACTAAATATTGCCAAACAGACATTTTATTAGGATCACAATGAGGCGGCAACGTCTGATATTTCATCGAATCTGCCATTTTATTTATCTCGGCTTCCTTAAAACCACAGATTAGGCAAATGCAAGTTTCTATAATTCCACTTACCTGCAGTAAATTGACCCAAGTAAAAGCAAAATCAGTGACCCACCCAGGAAGATCAAGTACTTAACCACTGACCAAATTGTTAAATTTGCACGCAGCAACTTGTAACTAATAAAAAGCACAAACACGCAAGCCGCCAGTATTCCAGTGGTGCGATTGTAGAACGTGAAGTAAATGTGGTCTGTCCAAGAGACCAGAAAATCAGCGAATTGTGCGTAAGAGGGCTTGATCAGGATGCTACTTAAAACTTTATCTATCTGGCGCAGCACAGCAGCATCTTCTATCATTTCGACGTTGTTGGCGAAGTCTCGCAGGAAGTCATACTTGTCAAGGGTATGTTTATATGCAAATGGCCCTTGAAGTTTGCCGTGTCTGATCTGTCAATGGCGACTGCACCTAGCAATAAATTTATCAGTCGCTTATAGTGTGACATGGAGAAATTGATGGGTACTGGGCAATCACGAGGCTGGTTGTTGCGATCATAACCTTTATCTGATGCTGCAAGGATATTCGAATCTTTCATGACCATGTCGTGCGGGTCGACCCAATGCTCCTGGCTGAACACCAGGTGGGCATTTAACAGCACCAGTGTGGTGTATACGATGAACATCTAAAATATTCAGTGTGGGTTGAAACGCTTTGTCATAACTTGCAGTACATTATTCATTACCGTGAAGAATTTTCCAGTTTTTGAATAACCGTTTTACTGTATAACAACTGTCTGAATTTAAATTCAAATCTATAAATAAAGCATGACACTTCCGGGATGCACACGCTTTGCAGCCGTTACATTTTTAGAGCACCTTGTACATAACTGTAATATACAGTATAATTCAAATTTAATAGTTCAGAAGCTTGATATGCGGAATAGGAACTTAATCACTTGGATTACACCAAAAATTTGAAGAATAAGTTCCCTGCGATTTGATTTGAATCAATTAAATTCAGTTGGACAGTAGAATTAAAATCTATTAACCAATCGATTTAAATTTACTAAAACGGCATCAAATTAAATACAGCAAAACCAATCCAACTTAATTTTGTCTATAATTGTTTATAATTTTATCCAAGAATTTTGTGTACGTTCGAAGTAAAATTATTGTAAATATTCCTGAGTGTCCCTGGTAATGATGCTCCTTTTCGGACAGTACCTTAGATCTAGTGATAAAAATAGTTATATTTAAAATGAGGTTACGTTACTATAAGCACACGTCAAAAAGGATACCGAAATTGAAAGTTTATAAAAATTTTATTTGTAAAGTAAATTAATAACCAAATAACAAATAATAAATTTGCTATACAAATTCTTTTTTTTTTAGTAAAAGAAATTAAAATTGCAAGAATATTTTAAACAGGATGATGCCAACCTAGTAGCAATTTGACAATTCACAAGTTCTTTGGATTACAGTGACTTTAAAAGAAAAGTGTGGAAATTCGCAGTGGCGGCCATTTTGAGTCATTTGTCCTACAGCATGCACTGGGAAGTTTGACAATATTTCGGTTGAATTCAATAATGCAAGCACTGGCTGGACATAAACAGGCATATTAAATGCACAGCATAGTATTTTAAACAATTATTCTCTCTTTAATAGTAACAGATCTTCTTTACATCTATTACAACTTCATGAGTGTTCATCTACATGTTTTATCAATAAAGTAATATTGCTATATATTCCAAAGGAATATTAAATTAATGAATTTAAAAAATAAAGATATGATTTGTATTGTGCATTTTTCAGTGAAGATACACACAACAATCTCAAAGTTTGACACATAAATATTATTGTACTCTATTTTTTAATGCCGAGGACAAAAATTATGCAGCCCAATATACTATTTCCAATGGTTACTAGATTCAACAATTTACAACCTACGAAGGCATGAAAAAATATGCGCCATGAAGTAATATTATTTTATGTAACAGTCCGATTAATATCATAAATTTGTTTAATGTTAATTACTAAAGAAAACAAGGCGAGGTTATATGTTATAGACTATGTTGACACTGAATTCGCTTGAAGACATTCATTATCTGATAAATTTTGAAGGGACGGAAAGTAAATGACAAGTTGACACTGTCAAATTGAAATTACTTTCGTTTGGAGTCTTGATTCAGAAAATTTTATTTAAGACAATATTATCAAGCCGACTGATATAAGTGAATGATGGGTTGCATAACTTTGTCCGCGACATTAAAAAATATAGTATAACCAAAGAGCATTTTGGTATAACTGTTCACCGTCAGCGTGGCCGAGCGGTTAGGGAGCTAAGGATTCGGTGCCACAGTACGGGATTCAATCCTCACATCTGGCAACTGGTGGTGGGCCTACCCAGTCACTTTAAAAATTGGTACTGAAACCACAGTTATGAAAGTAGGGAAAGTAAAGCAGTCGTCGAAGGTGTGATGCTAACCACATTACGCACGGTGTGTCAGATTGACTGGGTTTCGGAAAGAGATATTTCGGTGACCCTGACTCTCCTTGTTTCAGGTCCTACATGGAATGAAGTGCCCGAACTTTATAACTGTTCTCGCTTACAACAACACTTTGTGAATTAGTCAGCAAATCTTCCAGGTATATTCAACGGGTTGATCCGTTTCAGCCTTGATATATGAGTACTACTATTATCCAATAGATTGAGTCATATATCTATTACATACCAATTACATGGGGTGGAAGTTGTTTAAGTTGAGTGATAGTGTACCTTTCTCTTAAGGGAGGAAATCTGGATGTGAACGCTACCTTGTATTTGGAGCTACCTTTATAATTTGCACTGTGATACCCGGTACATATGGCACACTTGTGTTTGGCAGAAAGACATGCTACAGTATGCTTTTATATAACCCATATTTAGACAACGTGTACATTGCACTATTTTCTTCCTTTTATGTGGAGGTTCGAAGGTTATTTGACAATTAAGCCAGTAGGTACCTAGTTTGGTAAATATCTTTATTATTAGCGTTAAGCTCTAAACTTTAAACCAATAAAGAACAACGATGGGGAAGTCTTTGTAGATCTGTTTTTAATATTGTAAACATTTTTACCTTATGGCCTTTTTCTATGGCTTCTTTAATTTCTCTAGTTGAAGTTGAGTGACGAATATTTTTAATACGATCCTAAAACTTCTACTTTCTTTTAGCTGGTATGTGTTGAAGCAGATTTTATTTGTTTCTAAGTTTTTAACTACTTTACTATATGCCACTACGGACTTGGTTGATACCTTCAGCGTATCTTTCCCTATCAGTTTGCATTCATAGTTTTGAGTTGCAGCTTTATCTAATATTTCTATGACGGGCTTCACAGTCTTCACATTGAGGAAGTGGAAGTTTAGTTTTTTCCGTAACTTCGGCCTCAACTTCATTTTCTATATGGAAGTCCTCTTGGGATTCTTGGTAAGTACTGTAAGATATAAACCCTCTTATGATTATATCTCACATATATATATATATATATATATATATATATATGCAAAACGTCAAACTCGCCTCCGAAAGCATACGTCGAAACGAAGAACTGGCCTCATTTTTGGAGGCCAGTACGAAAAATCGGAGGCGACTAGGTATCCCCATGTATAAGTGTTTCATTCAACAGATGGTGCAACAAGCATCGATTTAACAGATTTTTTGGTGGAGGTGAGTTTGACAGTACACATATTCAGTTATACACTTCAGTTGGTAGAGGTTATTCTAGATGGCGCGACCATGTAATACACATATACACCTAACAAGGTGCGCCAGTAGTACTCGCATCTATCTATGAAACATACTGTTACGCCTCAGAGACTTGGCAAACGCGCACGGGGGCTTATCGCTAGTAATGGATTTAAGTAAATACAATACAACCGCCTGTCACTGGACATTTAATACAGGATCCGTCAACGATGCGGGGTGGGAAATATCTCTAAAACTAGGAGATTTACATTAAAATAGCTTATATAAAAGTTGAAGGTACGAAAGTGTTGCATATTACTAAAATATTTCTGATTATACAGGGTGGCTCAAAAAGTGTGGCGAACCAAAGTTATTACTCTATATTTAGGAAGCTTAAGAGCTTTGTATTGAAATACCAATAGTTTTAATATAAATTTGTATGGGTCTAACATGAACTGTTTTGGAGATGTTACCGATTTTATGCACAAAATGCTAAACTTCAGCCAGCTGCTGTAGATACTGAAATAAAAAATAAAACATTACGTTTTTTGTGAATTGCCTTGCGAGTGTAAAATGGTGATTCTCGGCATTCATACTATACAAGGTGTCTGCAAATTTAATGATTTCAAAGGTTTTTAAAGGAAACGCACTACACATTTTAGTATTTTTGAAATGCCCCTTTAAAGAGATTTATTTTGATATCTTACTGGATAACTCTGAATTCAACTGTTTTCCAACTATGCGAGTGTGAGTATAAGAAAACAGTGTAAGGCGCCTAAAATGCTTTATTTAAAGGAATCACAAACTAGGTTTAGAAAATAAAAATCCAGCCATTGCTGACACAAAAACCCGAGAAATGCTGGAATCAATTAAATCTGAAAACTAGTTGAATTTAGGGGTGCTAAATAAGCTATTAGGCGAAAGTTTATTAAAAGAGTTTTTAAGAAATACAGAGATACATAGCGTAATTCATTTACTAAGGCAAAATCATTAAATTTGCAAATTACGAGCACTTTGTATAGTTTTAATACCCATGGAAGAAGGTATTGGGTATACAGTGACCCCCAAAAGGTCGGCATCATATGAGAAAAAAAGTATTTTAGATTTTTCAAAAAAACTTTACACGTCAATAAGTTGTGCTTGTCTAAAAACCTATTTAGCCCCTATCATATATACCGAGTGACGTTTACTTATTTAGAAAATTCCGTTTTTCGAAATTGTCAAAATCTAAAAAGTGCTATTTTTCGGAAATTAAGTAATATTGCAATGAGATTGTTTTAGAGTGTGTTAGTTTTGATTAACTGAACAATCTCAAGTCCAGAAAACACCTATTTTTCTTTAACTTTAGCTTTAGCTTTTTCAATTTTTTAAATATTTTTCAGTTTCGCATACCATGACTTAATATTGAAATTAAAATTTTTTATGTAACGACTTTCAAGATTTATAATTGTAAAAAATAATATAAAATGTTAATTGCTCCTTTAGATTTTGTATTATTTACGGAAAACTGATATGTTCGCATAATTTTTACGTTTTTGATCCAATGTGCTTTTTAGGAGAAATATTTTTGAATAATTATTAATATCTATTTAAATGGCTTCTAAAAACTCGAACCTTGTTAGCGAATTACTGTTATAAAATCCAAAAATCCTGTAAACGGTCTTTTACAGTTGTCTGAATGAGAAGCATTTTTAGAACATGTAAAGTGTATAAAGAAAATTCTTCTCATTTAGACAACTGTAAAGGAATATTTACAGGATTCATTAAAATGGTTAGATTAGAGTTTTATCGAAGAAGCCATTTAAATAGATATTAATTATCATTTAAAAATACTTTTCCTAAAAAGCTCATTGCATCAAAAACTTAAAAATTATGCGAACATATCACTTTTCGGTAAATAATAAAAAATCTAAAGGAGTAATTAACATTTTATATTATTTTTTACAAATATAGCCTAAATCGTTAGTCTTCACATAAAAAACGTCAATTTTAAAATTAAGTTTTGGTATGTCTTCTTCTTCTTTCTCTTAATATAGGCTGAGAGCCTGTTACTTTCACACACTTGAGTGCGGTTTTATAAGCCATCTTAATCCGCGGCCGGGGTAGGTGGCCTAACCCCTTGAATTAAGGAAGAATGCCCTCGCAGGGGTCACGACCATCAAAGGTGTTCGTATGATGGCCGGAGAGCGTACGAGGTTATCAATGCCCGGGTGTGGAGCTTGAACCCACTACACTGCTGGCGCCACGCAAGCACCAGCCGGCCACAAGCTGTTGGTATGTGAAATTTTGAAAAATATTTAAAAAACTGAAAAATTAAAGTTTAGCTAAAGTTAAAGAAAAATGTGTGTTTTCTGGACTTGAGATTGTTCAGTTAGCTAAAACTAACACTCTAAAGAAATCTCATTGAAAACTTACTTAATTTCCGAAAAATAGCACTTTTTAGATTTTGACAATTTCGAAATACGCCATTTTTTAAATAAGTTAAAATCACTCGGTATGTATGATAGGTAGAGCGCGGATTCTAGGGCAATTGCCTAATTGCCATTTTTTAGGCCCATGTATGGGACTACAACAGAAATTTGTTTCATACAAAAACAAATTTTTTAATGCATATGTATTAAAGCCTAAATGCCTAAAATGTGAAATAAACGCCTAAGCAACTGTTTATACTGCCTAAAATAGGCTTTGGTTGTTTTTCGAATTTTACTGGTTCAGAAACCTTATCCACTTTCATGAAAGTGCTTTTTGTTTGAGCGATGTGATTTCTTTTCATCTCAAAGCCCTGTCCAAGCATGAAGAATTTTTGAAACAAAGTCCATGAACGTGAGCTTTTAAGTATTTTTTTTTGTTGGAATGTGTTTATGAAATGTTTTGAGTGAATCTACAAGATTTTCTACATGACCACAATGCTCGAGCGAAGTTTTTGAACACACCCTGCTGATGCCGTTATTTGTCAACAATCCCGATCGGGATTCATCTTGTCTGTGAAACAGTTCGCCAGCAAAATGAAGATGTTAATAATTTAATTAGCAATGCAGCTTGCAATAAACTTAAGAATGTGCTTTCTAAAAATCCTGGATATGAGGCTGTACACCAATTTAAAAAATTATTGAGCGGAGAAGAAGCAGAAATAGAAAATGTTGATATAAACTGGAGCATGTACAACTACGCACCTGTTACATCTTGCGATGTAGTGTGGTCATTTTCGATGCTGCAAAATGTGTTTACTGAGAAGCGAAGTGGATATTCATCGGAAAATTTGGAGCAATATTTCGTGTGTCAAGCAATTGCTCGGTATTTTTAATATTGTACTTATATTATCATCAACTACCTACCATATACATATTATATATTATCAAATTATCATTATTTTATTAGTTAGGATGACTAAGTAAGACATTATTTTTCCACCATTTACTTTTTGCTTATTCCATAGCATCTATTATTTGTTATTTGAATGTTTAAGCTTTACAATTAATAAAAATTAATACCTACAACATTTTTAACCAATCGTTTTAAGTTCAAAAATTAAAACAGTATTCTTTGCCTAATTTAGGTCATGCAGCCTAAATTGCTTTCTTTAGGTTTTTAGTGCCTAAATCCGGCATTTTTGTGGCCTGAATAAGGAGCCTATTTCAACTTTTTTAACGGCCTAAAATCCGCGCCCTAATGATAGGGGCTAAATAGGTTTTTGGACAAGCACAAATTATTGTCGTAAAACGTTCTTTTCAAAAATAAAAAATAAAATACTTTCCCATATGATGCCACTGTATAATTTTGATGTGTTCGTTTGTTTTTTTCAAAATCTGATTTCATTTGATAATACTCGTAGAATCAATTTATTCAGAATTTTTCTTTTTTTCGTGTTCTTTATTTCTTGTATCTACATTACGGGATTTGTATTGTCTAAATCTGGTTCTTTGTTCTGTTCGGTGGTTTTTGTTATCCCTTGAATTAAAGCATCTTAATTTTTAGTTTTTACTTGCCTCGTCTAAAAGACGAAGAACGTATTGTAATCGATAAAAAATTACCCTCTGAGATTTCTTCAGATCTTCACTTCCAGGATCCCTAGATATCAAAGAAACGCTTTTTTCAATTCCGTCTTTTGCCGGTATAACTCGAAAACTATTTTTTGGAGGAAGACGATACTTTGCATGCATATTATATGTCTACCTGGCATGAAACCGAGAAAATTTCGGAGAAATATATACAAGGTGAGCAAATAAGAAAAATTAAATTCTTTCTATTTTTGCTTTAACTCAAGACTTATTACTTAAATGAAAGTAATAATTTGCACATATCTCAGGTTATTGCACTTGAAGAAAAAAGGCATATTTAGACACAACATATAGGTACAGAGTGGGCACTAAAAAAATTGTTGCTTATTTTGCTTTAACTTAGACTCAGATAAAATCAGTAATTTGCACATAGCTCAGGCTTTACACTTGACGAAAATGGAACCCAAGAGATACAAGATAAACGTTGTAAGAGTAAAAAGGGACAACAAAAAGTGTGTTCTGTTTAATACAGCCATGCACTGCACAGATCCGAGAGATCCTTCACGGATCAGTGGAAGAAACGCCTGGAACTGAAATCGCATTTGCAGGTGATGTAGTCCGAATCTCATCACCGGTAATGTTATTTGCAAGTTGATGTAATTCGCATTAGCAAATGTTTCATTTTATTGTTTCAGTATTATTAGAAACGTGAAGAAACTTTTACCCCATATTTTGATAACGTTCTCTTTCATTGAATTGTTTCCTGTTACTTCCAACAGCCGCCTAAAGTTAAGCATTTTTTTTGCATAAAATTGTTAATATCTCCAGAACCGCTGGCGGTAGACCCATACAAATTTATATTAAAATTATTAGCATTTCAATGGAAAACTCCTTGTAAGCTACCTAAATATCGAGCCTTCTATTTAAAAAAAGTAAGTTTAGGTCACCACTCTTTTTGACCTACCATTTATAAACATGTGATGTGCACCGCCTTCGTACCTCGTAGAATTTTTATATATTTGACTCAGATGCCCAATTTGTTTAAATGCCGAAATGAATTTGGTCAATACTGTAACTGAGCAAATTAATTCGGCAATGGGACGACTTTAGGTCTGAGTATTCCTTTTTGGCAAGTGAGCGAATTCAGCATCTGACAGTACCTATATATATGAACTTTATGTCACGCTCGTAGTTTTAGAAATATCTTTGTTGCCGGCCCCTGTATAGTAGCCCATGCTTCGATTACCAAAATTCAGTGTTGTTAATTCTGTGAGCGTACGCCGTTACCGTTAATTTTTCAGTCTTCGTATTATGCAGCTTGTTCTGGTATCCATATTTTTCACTAAAAGATAATCAACACCATTGATCGCATGCCGTGCCCAGACGAAGTTGGCTAATATAATAGATTTTCGAAATATGACAATTCAGTTTTAAAAAATTATTGTGGCAGTTTTGTTGGTTGTTTTTTCTAAGAATTGTAACTCATTAATTCTTAACTCAAATATTATATTGCAAGATTTCAGTAACTACAGGGCAACTGATTTTATTAAGCTATTTGTAGTAATATAGCTATGTTAGGTACCCACAAGAATTTATTAACACACGCAGAATGCCATCCGCGCGATGTTTAGATACGTTATCACGTTCGCCGTGCCAAAATCTGAAAACAAAACGACGCGCTACTTTTATTCCCTCGGCAAAAGGTGCAACAGAACGGCAACGTTGCTGGAGGTGAGTATGTCGATTGTGTAACACGGCGATATACAATGGGAGGCCACATTGTAGCAGTGTAGTCGGAGCTGTGTTGCTATTTTGTGTGCACAATTTTTTTGTATATCTCAAATATCAATATTCCTTACCCCTCTCTTGATGCTTCTGTTACGAAAACCTTATTTAAGAGATTGACGAGAAATACACATGGAAAAACATGTTCCTTGACATGGAGGCGTGGGTGTCTGTCATATGTTCGGAGGCAAGTAAGATAGCCGTGCACATATATATATATATATATATATATATATATATATATATATATTGCTATGATTATAGACTTATGTTCGTTTAATAATAATGGTTTTAACCTTAATAAAAAGGAATAGCATGTATCTCAACTCAGGGGTAGGTTCTGAAATATCAAGTAATCTAATTGTAATTTGAATTATGTTAAAACTTCAATAAATTTGACATTTATGTCATTTGCAATTGCTTGTGCAGATAACTAATCAAGATCCTTTACAAATTATATAAAATTCATAAATCAATTCGTAAGTATGACTTTCTTTGTCTTAATGAACCAATTTTAAATGTTCTTTGTTACAGATAACATTAGCATGTATTTATTATTAACTAACCTGCAACGCTCAAACTTCCAAGTAGCTTGAATCAGCCTGTTTCTTTCAGTTCTATCTGTAAATAAACACTAATCACCTCACTTGTAAACTCGCTACATCCATCACGTTGTCGACTCAAACTGTCCAGCTGTGAGTAGCCTCAAAATAATCTCGTTGTTTAACAATCCAAATCCTCATGTATGTTCCCTCAGTCGTCAGGAAGTTGATCTCCGTTCAATGGGACCCAGTCTGTTGTGACAAAACTCCAAACAGCAACCTCGTCCTAAGCTGGAAGATGACAGTTCTCCACCAAGTCCAAACACCCTCCGGCACAGCACACAGAAACTCCAAGCAGCGTCAACACTCCCAAAAGAACGTCCAATCGCCAATCCTTTGTATTAAAATTCCAATCAATTATATCCAAATCGTTACTCTTACTGATGTTTTATTATATAGTTCCAATTAATAATCTTGATCCTCCATTCTTGCTATATTTTATCTTTGTATTTACTTGCACTCCTGTAGTTATACCATGTAAAATTCATTTACATTGTCGAGTTATATTTTCACTTCAGTACCACGTAAATTTCATGTATAGTCCATTTATAATGCCAAAATAGTTCTTAGATAAATAGGACTAGAGTATATTAAAGTTTATTAGTCGAAAAATACTTTACATTTCAGTTTTCAAGTTTGTTTATTTAATAATCCCCTAAAACATATTTTTCTATCTCTTGACTACGATTATTTAAATTGAATGCCACACTCTAGACATTTTATATTAGGACTTTGATTCGTTATCCTGCAACATTAAGTTGTTTGCATTATAATATTTCCTAGCCTTTTTCAATGATTACTATACAAATACTATTCCATTCTTTGCACTTAATTTTCGATATATTTAAATTATTTTCTCTCTCTATGTACCATAGCATAATCCCTCGGTCATATATATATATATATATATATATATATATATATATATATGTGTAATCCGTGTTCAGCCTCATCGCAAATTTTATATGTAATGTTGGTTTTTGCCTCAAAAGATTTATCATGGTGACAAACCATTTCACTATACTGCTACTACTATAGGGCAAACCAAAACAAGGATGTTCCATTATTATTTATCATAATATAGTAAACCAGTATCATTAAATTCAATCAATTATAAGTTGAATTCTTAAATGTATATAAATTGTTCTCAAAGTCACTATAAAATTCATATTTATCATTTTATCAGTATGAGAATAGCATCCATGAATTGGATGTGTTTAGTATTTTACTTTTATTTAATACCTGTTGTTCTCGCGGTCTAACTATTTATGCCTATTATTCAGAAGGACCAGCACAATCAAAGTGCAACTTGTATTTATTTTCAAAATTACAGCGTTTTCATATCACAACCAATAACAAGTATCTATCTAACAACACTACCATAGCTACCAAAAAATATATATAAGCACTCTTTCACCAATTTATAATTTACTGCTGTTGCTCGGCGGGCACATTCTTCCCCCCTGCTAAAGGACTTCCGGTTTCTTTAGCATGCACATCAAGAACGCTGAGCTTAACTACAGGTCGTCTTAGAACTCCATTATTAATACGAACATCTGCTACTCTAGTTTGTCCATCTTTTCCGGGAAATGTAGCTACTACTTCCCCCATTGGCCAATTATTTCTCGGAAGGGTGCTGTCACAAATGACTACGATGTCTCCGATCTTAACCTCTGGAGTTCTGTGTTGCCACTTCTTTCTCCTTGTCAAAGATGGGAGATATTCCTTAACCCAACGGTTCCAAAACATATCTGCCAAGGCTTGAGCCAACTTCCACTGGTTTCGCAGGTACAAATCAGAAGGCTCAGATACTCCTGTTGGTGGTGCCGTTCCAGCAGGCCCAATAAGGAAGTGATTAGGTGTTAGAGCTACCTTGTCGTCCGGGTCCATTGAAACAAATGTCAACGGTCTACTATTCACCGTGTGTTCTGCTTCACAGAATAAAGTGTGTGGAACTTCCTCCTTGGGTGAACGAGATTTCAAAGTCGTAGACAGTGCAATCTTGACCGACCGCACTAAGCGCTCCCAACAGCCTCCCATATGTGGTGATCCTGGAGGGATAAAATGCCAAGTTACACCCTTGGACGCCAAAGTTGAAGTCAGATGGTCTTGATTCAAAGCCATAAGCGCCTCCTTTAACTCTCTCGAAGCTCCTCTAAAGTTAGTACCATTGTCAGAGTAAATGTCAGCTGGAGGACCTCGTCTTGCAATCATTCTCCGCAAAGCCAGAATAGCTGAATCTGTAGTCAGTGACCCAGCTAACTCCAAATGTATTGCCCTTGTACTAATGCAAGTGAAGAGGACTCCGTATTTCTTCTCTGTACGTCTTCCAATGGTCACGTTATAGGGCCCAAAATAATCAATTCCAACTTTCATAAATGGTCTCACCTGACGTGTGACTCTAAAATCTGGAAGAGGTGCCATCTCAGGAATCTTCGGCATGATTCTTGAATTTTTACAAAACTGACAATTTGACCATGAACGTCTAACTGCACTTCGAGCATTCAAAATCCAGAACTTCCGGCGAAGTTCATTGAGTACTAACTCACATCCATGATGTCCAGCTCTGTTGTGGTATTCTTGAATAAGAAGCACGGTCAAAGGGTGCTTCGGGTCCAAAATAATTGGTTTTTTAGTAGAATCCTCCAAGTCAGGTGATAGTTCGATTCTACCCTTCAATCTGATTAAACCATCATCATCAAGAACAGGAGAAAGTTGACTTAACCTGCTGCCTTTTGGAATTGACTTCCCTCGTAACATCCGTTTAATCTCTTCTGGAAAGCTGTCGCTCTGAGCTGTCTTAAGACCGATTAACTCTGCTTGTTTCAATTCTAGTGCTGTGAGGACACTCGATTTGTAATTGGACTTCCCTCTTGCCTGAGTGATAAATCGAAGGACTCTGGCCATTACACGAATAAATCGATTCCAAAAAGAAAATTGATTTGGATCCAATAAGCCATCATTATGTGTCATGTTTAAACATATGACTTCATCCATGAAGCCTACCAACTCCGTCTCTTCTTTAATTGTCATTTCAGGTTGTTTTGGCCAAAATAGAGGTTCATTTTTCAAGAACTTTGGACCGTTAAACCATCTGCTCTTGGGGCTCAAATCGTGATCTTTTGAGTCTCGAGTGGCATCATCTGCCACGTTAAGTTCCGTTGGCAGCCATCTCCACTTGTCACCATCAGTGAGCTCGTGAATTTCTCCAAGACGATGGGAGACAAATGGCTTGAAACGTCGAGTATCATTTCTTAACCAATGCATAACTGTCATTGAGTCGGTCCAAAAGATTGTCTCTGCAATGTCTAACTCCAATTCTTCACGAAGACTACTAGCGAGTCTTGATCCAAGAACCCCTGCTTGAAGTTCTAGTCGAGGAATGGATAAGGTTTTTATTGGAGCTACTCTTGACTTGGCGGTGATAAATGCTACATCTACTTGCCCTCGTGCCACGACTCTCAAGTAGGCAACTGAACAAAATGCCTGCTGACTAGAATCACAGAAAACATGAAGTTGAATGCTGTCAGCTATTGGAATCGACAGGGAGTAACATCTTGAAACTTTCACCTCAGTGATGCCCTTCAAGTTTTGAAGCCAGTTGTTCCACTTATGCCACTCGTCTTCTTGGAGCTCATCATCCCATCCGATTCCAGTCCTCCAAATGTCCTGAACCAAAATCTTCGCTTTCACAATGAACGGCAAAAGAAAACCCAAAGGATCGAAAAGTGACATGACAAGCCGGAGGACATCTCTCTTTGTCGGACGTCTCTGTCCAACAAGAAGCTTGTCGTCAACCTTTGGAAACTTAAGTCTGAAGGTGAACTCGTCGGATCTAGGGTTCCAATTTAACCCAAGAGCTCTTTCAAAGTTATCTCCTTGTGTTAAATTTAGTTCTTTTGTCGAATTGGCTCTAAGTTCCTCAGGAATTGAGTCCATGACATCTTGGTAGTTTGAAACAAATTTGCAAATAATGAATCCTCCTCTTTGGTGAATTGTTCTCACCTCTTCAATCATCTTGATGGCCCCCTTAACAGTATCATCAGAATCAAGCCAGTCATCCATGTAGTGGTGGTTTATAATGGCTGCTACTGCTTTTGGGTAAGAATCCTTAAACTCCAAAGCGTTGATGTTCTTCACAAATTGAGCTGAAGAGGGAGAAGAGGTGGCACCAAAAATCATTACCTTCATGACCATCACATCTGGTTCTCTGTTTCTGTCTTTTCCTCTCCATAAAAATCTTTGAGCAGGAAGGTCTTCATCGCGAATAAAACACGGTGAAACATATCAGTGATGTCAGCACAGATTGCCACCCTCTTCCGTCTGAACTTCCAAAGAATGCCAGGTAGAGAATTGAGGTAGTCTGGTCCTTGGAGTAGCATGTCATTCAGGCTAACACCATGAGACTTCGCTGCTGCATCACAAATCCATCTGAACTTTCCGGGTTTGTTAGGGTTTGTCACAGCGAAGTGAGGAAGGTACCACTCCTTGGAGCTTACCACTTGAAGTTCCTCATCAGTGACCTTGCAAGCAAACCCCTTCTTGATGTACTCTTGGATCTTCGACTCGTAAGCTTGCGCAAAGGCTGGGTTACGATCCATCTTCTTTTCTATGCTCTTGAGTCGTCGAAGAGCATTTGACATGCTCTCAGGTAGGACAGAATTCTCATCTCTCCAAAGCAGTCCTGTTTCAAATCGGCCTCCCTTTTTTCTGGTAGTTTTCTCCATGATGCTTTTGGCTCTGAGATCTTCTCTAGATCTCGACTTTTCATCTGTTACTTTGACTCCAAATGACTCAGTCTTAAAAGAATCAAGTACAAGCCGATGGAGATCTTCATCACGCTCCTTGTTACTGTAGACATGGCAGATAAATTGGCATTCCTCTCCACGAGAAATTGTATGTGTTGCATGAACAAGCCATCCCAGTTTGGTGAATGAAGCCATTGGACTACCCTCTGGACCCTCGCGAAGTTCCCTTGACTCAATGAGGTGCGATTGGTCTTGTCCTATCAAGAGCTTGGGTTTTGCTCTCTTTACGGCTTCCAGATCCAAAACTTGCAAATGATGCATGTCACTTAAGCTGCGAATGTTCAATGTACGAGTAGGTAAATCAAATTTTGAGACTGTCCTTACATTTGAAATAACAAATGAGTCTGTCATTCCAGCACCTCGCACCTTTACTTTCACGTTGCATGACTCGTAGTCCACCTTTGTTGAGCTGTCATACCACTTGATTCGCAGAGGACGAATAGGACCAGAAAGTCCAAGCTCTGCTGCTAGACCACTATCCATCAATGTTGCAGTTGAGCCTTGGTCGAGCATAGCAAATGTTGAGACTTCACATTTAGGTCCTTTTAACACAACAGGAAGCACCTTAAGGAGAATTTGAGTTGACTCTACTTGAATCTGAGAGACCAAGTCCATATTTTCAGTCAATGTGACTGTCTCGGCTGAATATTCAGTCGAAGACTCAGGAACGCTCTGCTGTGACAATTGCTTTGAGTGCAGAAGAGGATTGTGGTTCCTCTTACAGCCATCGACACCACACTCTTTCTTCTTCTTGCATTGAGATGAGTGATGCATTCCTTTTAAGCATCCAAAACACAACTTCTTCTCTCGCACCAATGTCCACCTGTCGTCTATTGCCTTTGACTTAAATTTGCGACAAACTTCGATGGAATGGGACTTTCCAGCACAACAAGCACATTTGGCTTCCTTTGGCTCCGTTGAAACTGGATCAGTGTTTGAACTTGTAGCCAGAAACAGTGTATGCTTTCTTGTATCTTTGTCATTGCGTTTGACTTCTGACTTTCCCTTTCCATCATCAGTAGGAAAGTTAATTTTTGTCACAAACGAAGCAGCTCGAGCCTCTCCCTCAATCCAGTTGGAAAAGTCTTTGAGGGTAGCTATGGCTGGATATTTCTTGGCTACTTTCTTTCCCCAACTCATCCTCAAAACGGCAGGAAGTTTCTGGGTCAATTCTGTCAAAAGCTGAGGGTTGATCAGGTACTCTGGACGTTGAAGTGTTTCTACGGTTGAGACCAAATTCCGGATTACAATTGAGAAGTCAACAATAGACTCACCTTTGTCAATAGAAGGAGATGTCGCCTTCCGAGCTTTCTGTACTATAGTTTCTATTATAAGCTCAGGCCTGCCATATTTCTCTTCCAAGACGTTTATTGCCACCTCAACGTTGTCAGGAAGAACAAGCATCGACTTGACGCACTCTTTAGCTGCTCCTTTTAAGCACCTTTGAAGACGGCAGAGGTTCTCATCCTCAGAGAAACCACATAATCTTGTTGAACGTCGAAACTGAGTAATGAATCCGGGCCACTCTTCTGGATCACCAGAAAAGTTAGGTAAGTTTTTACCCAATGACTGCCTTGCCATCATCCTCGTTGTCTGTTCTTCCGTTCTTGCCTGGGTTGGAGCTGCTGCAACCGTCTGAACTGCTTCAAGAAGAGCTTGTGCCAATTGACTGACTGCAGGATCGGATTGAGGAACTGGAAACGGTGATCTTCGGCTTTGATCCTGCCCACCACTGCTTTGTAGCCACTGAGCCACTCTATGCATTGGTGCTGGTGACTCTAATGTCAAGCCTTGTAGACTATCACCAACATTTGACAAAGAGTGGTTAGATCTTCTGCTTCCGCCTTCTTCATCTTCACATATTTGAAACTCTTCCTTGAGTTCCTCTTCTCTGATAGACAGCTTGAGTTGAAGGAGCTCTTTTGCTTTCGCTTTTTCCTTAGCATCAAGAGCGGCAATCTCCTCAGCAACTTTTAGCTTTTCTTTAAGTACAGCAACTCGATAAGCACTGACTTTTGATGTATCACTAACTCTTGAAATATGACTGGTGTTAGATCTGTGATTAGTCTTTGATCTGAGACTGACCTTTGACATCTGACCCATTGACTCCGGGGATGACCCATTGTTGAACTTCTGGTCTTGAGCTGCCTTTCCTTGTTTGGAAGTAGGTTGGGTGTTGGCTTGTCCTGCCGTCTGTTCCCAGTCCCCGTACCTCTCTGGAGGAATACCAGCGTTTGACCTTTCAGTCCGTCGCAACCTGTCACCAGACTCTTCTCCTGCCTTACTCATATTCAAATAAAAAGTCAAATGCTGTCACTGTCACTTCACAGACAGTCAAAAAATGTAACTGTATATTCACGAACTGTTCTTCGGCTCGAATGGACCAATGTTCTCGCGGTCTAACTATTTATGCCTATTATTCAGAAGGACCAGCACAATCAAAGTGCAACTTGTATTTATTTTCAAAATTACAGCGTTTTCATATCACAACCAATAACAAGTATCTATCTAACAACACTACCATAGCTACCAAAAAATATATATAAGCACTCTTTCACCAATTTATAATTTACTGCTGTTGCTCGGCGGGCACACCTGTTATAAATACATCATTTAAACATGTAATAGCTATTAACATATCTAGGAATGTTATGAGTATCATAACTGCCGCAGATGTTTTGAAATCCGAGCTCGTAGAGCGAGGATTTTAAAACATCTGAGGCTGTTATGATCATAACATCCGTGATATGTTCAATAGTTTATCGGTTGCTATATGGTTATGGTTGCCATGTAGGGTAATATTCCATTACCCTACAGATAAGTTATGATCTAGTTACCAGCCCACTTTTGTATATGTAAACAAAGGCTTAATATCCTGAAACCGGTAATAAATATTACAAATGCTTGAGGCACATCTTAATGTTATCTAATTAATTTCATTAGTCCCTACCAGCTTAAAATTAGTAACAAATCTAAGTTCCTTTACTTCTGTATTTTTCCATTGCAAGGTGTCCAACATTTAATTTAGTAAAAAAAAAACACTTGAAAAATAAAACACAAAGTGGTAAAGTTTTTTAAGTCTTTTATTTTAGTATCCATTAAGTATGATTGCTTTCGTATTTATTTAGGTAATGTTTACAAAAACTACTTGTCTATGTTAATAAGAAGAAAAGCATAAATGAATGTTAAATGTTTTAAGTACCTACTATAAAAGATGACACTTGTGCACGTTCTAAATTAACAAATACTCCTAACACATTTTTGTTCAATAAACATTTTGACATTACTTTTTTAATTGTATTTATTAACAACTATGCGCACAACAAAATGAAATTATATTGAATATCTAATATATTAAAAGGTTTTACAATACATACGTTTTCAGAATGTTTTGTCTTTGCTTTAAAAAGCATTTGAATTAATTCGTTATCGCAAAAAAATTATCCAAGTGTGTATTATAAATTCAACCAAAAGCACATAAGCAAATCAGTAAGAATTACAATAACATTAAAACAATATTTGTAGAGAATTTTAAAACACAGTTACCATAGCCATAGAACCAGACACCATTTCTTTGATTAATTATTGATTAATAATTAATAAACATAAGAAATGTTTTAATTAAAATATACATATAGGACACTACCGGACTACTCATTGATGGGGATTGGATACCGTCACGCACTGATCGCGTTTTTAATACTTCGAAAATTCCATTACGTACAATTTAATTATTACAGAAAAATGTAATTACTTGTTAAGCACGTCGTATAGGAGCTTTTCTGCTTAATTAGTCAAAACAGCATTATCAACACTTTTTTATACAAATACTAATATTTCATTCTACTTTAAGAACTTCCTCAGGTTGAGACTCCGAAGATAATATACTTGCACAAGGACATATAATTATTTGTTATAATACATTAGTTAGTTATTTGATAATTGAGACTAAGCATGATTGGTATTTTTTTAAAAGCTCTAAAAGTAGAGCGAAATATTCATGTTCGAATAGTAGCTATTTATGACATTAGGCCATAAACGCGAATACCGAACGTGTATCGTATAATTTTTTTTTGTATACTGACAAAGAACAAGAACCATTTTAATTGTATTAAAGAATTATACCAAACTATTTGCTTTAAAATTGCTGTAATTCTTGTTATACGGTTGGCAGAAATGTATTGTTAGTGACGCTGTCTATGTTAAATTCGAGGTTAAGTTTTGCGTCAGTTTGTGTCAGACTGATGAAAAATTTAACCTGCTAACCTCGAGTTTGACATCGACTGACAGTGTCAACAACAATACATTTCAGTATTGCCAAACCTACACGAATCACAGGTGTTGTTAGTATTACCGGCCTAGGCCATAAAAACGTACCTACCGGACTCGTTGCTAAGCTGGTAGATAGTTGCTATCAGATCAGTATACAAAAAGATTGTTTATAGTACTGTTTTGCCTAATTAATAAAAAAAAAACTTATAGACTACAAAAAAATAAATATTTTAATAAGGTCTCAATGTTGGAAATTTTCCAGAGGGTGCTCAAATTTTCGCAGAAGGTGTCAGGTACTATGCAAGACAAAAAACTGGGACAGTAAGTATGGTCTGTTGTGAATGTGACTGCCTTAAAATGTACAGGTGCTAGGTATTTCTAACTTAATCGTCAAATTGTTTAGACGTTGCTATGAATACAATACGTGTAATTGCTCAAAGCCTCGTTTTAGTTAATCACATTATGCTAAAATCTCTATCAAGAGTTGTCCCAGTTTTTTTTGTCTTGCATAGTACCTCCGTAGCTACAGGCTTGCAATCTTCTTCGAAAACCTTCGTTTATCATGCTGGGTTGTATAGACGCTTAGTAGCATGCTGAATAAGACTTTATGGTTAAGACCGCTTTTCACTTAGTTCTGGGTAAGTGGTTATTGCGTCACTACATTCACTTGATGACGGATAAGTACCATTTGCAATATGGTCCCCAAATAGTTGGCGAACTCTATGTTTCTGTGGTGTAGTCCAGGGACGTTTTATTCTTGATGGACGTGCTGTAATAATACCAACATTATTACTGATCTACATAAAATGTATTTATCATTACGGATAGATTGGCTCCTAATTTGGTGCGATACCCACGTTCTAATTTGTACAGGAGTTTTATTCTTTAAATCAGGATCTTCCTGTAACGTTTTTAGACAAAAACCTATTGGGGGTATTGCATGCTTTTGGATATTATCTGCAAACTGTCTTCGTGTTGCATATTTTTCGGGCGTGTTCCAACGAGCTTCAAAACATAAAAAAAATGAGATCTACATTAACGAATTAATCATAAAACTTACATTTCTTTTTAGCTGCCCTGACTACCCTACCTTCACAGTCGTCAGAGGTTTCATTGTATTGTTCGTTCTCCACATAGAAGCTTTCTCCACAACCTTGAAATTCGTCTGGTTCTCGATTCTCATCTTTGCCTTGTTCGCTATAATTTATAACTTGTCTACATCCTTTTTTTGTAGGTGCAATACTTAGTGGTTAGCAGGTTAGGTTTTCCGTCAGTTTTGACACAGACTGACGCAAAACCTAACCTGCTAACCTCGAATTTGACATAGACTTACAGTGACATATCATTTCAAGGCTAACTGTGTTTATATAAATCTGCTTAGTTTCTTGGCTAGCCAACAAAATTTTGTTTCTTGGCTAACCGGGAATAACTACCCTTTCTCGTTTCCATAGAGCCGAGAAAATTTAGCTTCTGATAGTGTAGGATAAAAAAACATTCCCCAATAAAGAAAAATACTTCAAATGGAAAGCAATTGCTACTTTTTAAAATGTTTGAGTAATATTTAATTATAAATAGCTTTTATAAGAATAAATAGCAATGTATCAACCAGGATAAAGTTAACTACAATTATATTAATATTATTACATTGTTATTGGATTGTTGGCAAAATATATAAAATAAACGGGTCACATATTTTGCCAGTGCTCTCTATAATGTTCAAATTAAATATTAAATGTTTCAAGTAGCAATGACAAAACACAGTTAAATACTGCTTGAAAAAATTATTTTTCGAACCGCCAAAAGAACTGGTAACGTTCCCATTAGAGATACCAACAAAGAAATCGGCAATAAAATGAAATTTCACAGGTAGAGCATTAAATTGTCTGATGTTACTGAAGAATTAATAACGTTGACTACTTACCAATTATATTATTCATTCGTTCTGCACTACATTTACAAGTACACTGGTTAACGAGAGTAACGCAACTAAATACTGCAAATTTGTCAACGGCAACACCCGCGAATCGCGAAAACTGATAAACGGTGCGTTACTAATAGACATAACAAACACCATATTTGGCTTCTCATACTTTGGGATTTTTATAGTGTACGCCTGTACGGGTACTCCAGCCCAAACAGTATGAAGTACTTACTTAAAACCTAATGAAACCAATTCTTGTAATCCCCTTTATGTTGTAATTGCATTTCAATATAACAAATATTTTTTTAATTTGAAACGTCAGGTCAAATCGGACTTGACGTGGGTCGAGTTAGTCAACTAAAGCATATTCTGGGCTCATAGCTTCTAATAATTCATGCTTTGGCTTCTCGTTTTCAGGTATATTCTAAGTTTAAGGTTAGTCCAAACTATAAAATGCGCTTAAACCTTAATAAAAGTATTTCTTCTGATTTTCATTTAAAATTGCAGGTGTATTATACAAATTGTAACATCTATTTTCAAAATTTGTAGTGCGAGGTCAATATGAGACTTATGTGTGGAGCTAAGTCCTTATATAAAATATTACTTGGCCTCATGGCTTTATGTAATGCAGAGAATGGCCTCACGCGTTTATATAATTTAATAATAATCGATTTTATAGAACTAATGTTAGTTAGTATTATAGCTTATTAGAACAGATTATCTATCGATGTGTTAGCTGAAAAGCGAAGAGTTTGTCTTAAAACCACCCCGAACTAGAAAAAATAGTCCATTAGCATGTAATGATAACACATTTGGATACTTTTCGGTTCGTTTACTCAATTTTTTTTACGCTGGAGCGTAGTCATACAAATTTGGTAAAATCTACTTGCATTAAAAATTGCATTTCAACAATGGAATATATAAAATATTTTTCCAGTTTTTTACGGTGAGGTCAATATGTGTTTTATAAGTGAAGCTAACTCCTTAGCTAAAGTACCATTTGGCCTCATGGCTATATATAATGTAGCGATTGCCCTCGCGTGTTACAATTTCATTATTAATTGCTAAACATTTTATCAATAAAACCAACGATAGTTAGCTCATGCAGAACAGGCCCTCTATCAACGTTCTCACTGGAAAGCTAAAAGTTCGTCTCAAAACCGCCCGAAATTTAAAAAAAAAGTTTATTAGTATGCAACGATAATACCTTTCGATGTTTTTCGGTATACTGCAATTTCTTAAACTTAACGTTCTAAAGAAAGTCACGCATTTAAAATTGCATTTCAACAATGAAATATATAATATAATTACGAAATTCCTTAGTGGGAGGTCAATATGGGTTTTACGTGTGGAGCCAAGTCTCCAGCAAAAGTACTATTTGGCTTCATGGCTTCATATAATGCAAGGAATGGCCTCGTGTGTTTAAAATTATTTAACGATACTTAAACGTTTTTTTCAATATAATGAAGGCGAGTTACCGTCATTGATTATTACAATAGGTCCTATATGAACGATTTAGCTAAGAAGCTAAAAATTTTATCCTAAAGCCGCCCCGAACTCGAAAAAATTGCACATCAACATGTAACGCAATCACCTCTGGATATTTTGGGATTTACAAAAATTTTTTAAACTTAACGACCGTTTTAGTACTAGAAAGTAATAAAAAAATATGATAGTCTTTATAGCAATGTACTTTCATTTAAACGTGTAGTTCAATAATAAAGAATGTAAAATATTTTAATATTTTTATGGGGAGGTCAATAGGGGTTTTACGTGTAGAGACCAGCCTCCAGCTAAAATACCATTCGGCAACATATACAGAATGCAAGGATTGGCCTCGCGTGTTTAAAATTATTTAATGATTCTTAAACGTTTTTTTTTCAATAAAATGAATGTTAGTTACGGTCATTGATTATTACAATAGGTCCTATATGAACGATTTAGCTGAAAAGCTAAAATTGCATCTTCAGCCGCCCAGAACTCCAAAAAATTTCCCATTAACATGTAAGGAAAGCACCTCTGTCTATTTTTCGATTTACTCAATTTTCTAAGCTTAACCGTGTTTTTAATACTAGAAAGTCATAAATAAGTAAATAGTTGCCCATTAACATGTAACGAAATCACCGCTGGCTATTTTCGATTTACTAATTTTTTTAAGTTTAACCGTGTTTTTAATACTAGAAAGTCATAAATAAGTAAATAGTTGCTCATTAACATGTAACGAAAACACCGCTGGCTATTTTCGATTTACTCACTTTTTTTAATTTAACAGTGTTTTTAATACTAGAAAGTCATAAATAAGTAAATAGTTGCTCATTAACATGTAACGAAAACACCTCTGGCTATTTTTCGATTTACTGAAATCTTTTAAACTTAACGACAGTTTTAGTACTAGAAAGTCATTAACAAGTACGAAAGTTTTTATAGCAATGTACTTTCATTTAAACATGCAGTTCAACAATAGAGAATGTAAAATATTTAAAAAAAATTTACGGGGAGGTCAATAAGGGTTTTACGTGTGGAGACAAGTCTCCATCTAAAGTACTATTCGGCTTCATAGCTTTGCACAATGCAAGGATTGGCCTCGCGTGTTTAAAATTATTTAATGATTCTTAAACGTTTTTTTTTCAATAAAATGAATGTTAGTTACGGTCATTGATTATTACAATAGGTCCTATATGAACGATTTAGCTGAAAAGCTAAAATTGCATCTTCAGCCGCCAGAACTCCAAAAAATTTCCCATTAACATGTAAGGAAAGCACCTCTGTCTATTTTTCGATTTACTCAATTTTCTAAGCTTAACAGTGTTTTTAATACTAGAAAGTCATAAATAAGTAAATAGTTGCCCATTAACATGTAACGAAATCACAGCTGGCTATTTTCGATTTACTAATTTTTGTAAGTTTAACCGTGTTTTTAATACTACAAAGTCATAAATAAGTAAATAGTTGCTCATTAACATGTAACGAAAACACCGCTGGCTATTTTCGATTTACTCATTTTTTTAAATTTAACAGGGTTTTTAATACTAGAAAGTCATAAATAAGTAAATAGTTGCCCATTAACATGTAACGAAATCACAGCTGGCTATTTTCGATTTACTAATTTTTGTAAGTTTAACCGTGTTTTTAATACTACAAAGTCATAAATAAGTAAATAGTTGCTCATTAACATGTAACGAAAACACCGCTGGTTATTTTCGATTTACTCATTTTTTTAAATTTAACAGGGTTTTTAATACTAGAAAGTCATAAATAAGTAAATAGTTGCTCATTAACATGTAACGAAAACACCGCTGGCTATTTTCGATTTACTCATTTTTTTAAATTTAACAGTGTTTTTAATACTAGAAAGTCATAAATAAGTAAATAGTTGCCCATTAACATGTAACGAAATCACAGCTGGCTATTTTCGATTTACTAATTTTTGTAAGTTTAACCGTGTTTTTAATACTACAAAGTCATAAATAAGTAAATAGTTGCTCATTAACATGTAACGAAAACACCGCTGGCTATTTTCGATTTACTCATTTTTTTAAATTTAACAGGGTTTTTAATACTAGAAAGTCATAAATAAGTAAATAGTTGCCCATTAACATGTAACGAAATCACAGCTGGCTATTTTCGATTTACTAATTTTTGTAAGTTTAACCGTGTTTTTAATACTACAAAGTCATAAATAAGTAAATAGTTGCTCATTAACATGTAACGAAAACACCGCTGGCTATTTTCGATTTACTGATTTTTTTAAATTTAACAGTGTTTTTAATACTAGAAAGTCATAAATAAGTAAATAGTTGCCCATTAACATGTAACGAAATCACAGCTGGCTATTTTCGATTTACTAATTTTTGCAAGTTTAACCGTGTTTTTAATACTACAAAGTCATAAATAAGTAAATAGTTGCTCATTAACATGTAACGAAAACACCGCTGGCTATTTTCGATTTACTCATTTTTTTAAATTTAACAGGGTTTTTAATACTAGAAAGTCATAAATAAGTAAATAGTTGCTCATTAACATGTAACGAAAACACCGCTGGCTATTTTCGATTTACTCATTTTTTTAAATTTAACAGTGTTTTTAATACTAGAAAGTCATAAATAAGTAAATAGTTGCTCATTAACATGTAACGAAAACACCTCTGGCTATTTTTCGATTTACTGAAATCTTTTAAACTTAACGACAGTTTTAGTACTAGAAAGTCATTAACAAGTACGAAAGTTTTTATAGCAATGTACTTTCATTTAAACATGCAGTTCAACAATAGAGAATGTAAAATATTTAAAAAAAAATTACGGGGAGGTCAATAAGGGTTTTACGTGTGGAGACAAGTCTCCATCTAAAGTACTATTCGGCTTCATAGCTTTGCACAATGCAAGGATTGGCCTCGCGTGTTTAAAATTATTTAATGATTCTTAAACGTTTTTTTTTTCAATAAAATGAATGTTAGTTACGGTCATTGATTATTACAATAGGTCCTATATGAACGATTTAGCTGAAAAGCTAAAATTGCATCTTCAGCCGCCCAGAACTCCAAAAAATTTCCCATTAACATGTAAGGAAAGCACCTCTGTCTATTTTTCGATTTACTCAATTTTCTAAGCTTAACAGTGTTTTTAATACTAGAAAGTCATAAATAAGTAAATAGTTGCCCATTAACATGTAACGAAATCACAGCTGGCTATTTTCGATTTACTAATTTTTGTAAGTTTAACAGTGTTTTTAATACTACAAAGTCATAAATAAGTAAATAGTTGCTCATTAACATGTAACGAAAACACCGCTGGCTATTTTCGATTTACTCATTTTTTTAAATTTAACAGGGTTTTTAATACTAGAAAGTCATAAATAAGTAAATAGTTGCTCATTAACATGTAACGAAAACACCGCTGGCTATTTTCGATTTACTCATTTTTTTAAATTTAACAGTGTTTTTAATACTAGAAAGTCATAAATAAGTAAATAGTTGCTCATTAACATGTAACGAAAACACCTCTGGCTATTTTTCGATTTACTGAAATCTTTTAAACTTAACGACAGTTTTAGTACTAGAAAGTCATTAACAAGTACGAAAGTCTTTATAGCAATGTACTTTCATTTAAACATGCAGTTCAACAATAGAGAATGTAAAATATTTTAAAAAAATTTACGGGGAGGTCAATAAGGGTTTTACGTGTGGAGACAAGTCTCCATCTAAAGTACTATTCGGCTTCATAGCTTTGCACAATGCAAGAATTGGCCTCGCGTGTTTACAATTATTTAATGATTCTTAAACGTGTTTTTTTCAATAAAATGAATGTTAGTTACGGTCATTGATTATTACAATAGGTCTTATATGAACGATTAGCTGCAAAGCTAAAATTGCATCTTCAGCCGCCCAGAACTCCAAAAAATTTCCCATTAACATGTAAGGAAAGCACCTCTGTCTATTTTTCGATTTACTCAATTTTCTAAGCTTAACAGTGTTTTTAATACTAGAAAGTCATAAATAAGTAAATAGTTGCTCATTAACATGTAACGAAATCACCTCTGGCTATTTTTCGATTTACTCAATTTTTTAAGCTTAACAGTGTTTTTAATACTAGAAAGTCATAAATAAGTAAATAGTTGCTCATTAACATGTAACGAAAACACCTCTGGCTATTTTTCGATTTACTGAAATCTTTTAAACTTAGCGACAGTTTTAGTACTAGAAAGTCATTAACAAGTACGAAAGTCTTTATAGCAATGTACTTTCATTTAAACATGCAGTTCAACAATAGAGAATGTAAAATATTTAAAAAAAATTTACGGGGAGGTCAATAAGGGTTTTACGTGTGGAGACAAGTATCCATCTAAAGTACTATTCGGCTTCATAGCTTTGCACAATGCAAGAATTGGCCTCGCGTGTTTACAATTATTTAATGATTCTTAAACGTGTTTTTTTAAATAAAATGAATGTTAGTTACGGTCATTGATTATTACAATAGGTCTTATATGAACGATTAGCTGCAAAGCTAAAATTGCATCTTCAGCCGCCCAGAACTCCAAAAAAAGAACTCCAAAAAAATTCCCATTAACATGTAAGGAAAGCACCTCTGTCTATTTTCGATTTACTCTATTTTCTAAGCTTAACAGTGTTTTTTAATACTAGAAAGTCATAAATAAGTAAATAGTTGCTCATTAACATGTAACGAAATCACCTCTGGCTATTTTTCGATTTACTCAATTTTTTAAGCTTAACAGTGTTTTTAATACTAGAAAGTCATAATAAGTAAATAGTTGCTCATTAACATGTAACGAAAACACCTCTGGCTATTTTTCGATTTACTCAATTTTTAAGCTTAACAGTGTTTTTAATACTAGAAAGTCATAAATAAGTAAATAGTTGCTCATTAACATGTAACGAAAACACCTCTGGCTATTTTTCGATTTACTCAATTTTTTAAGCTTAACAGTGTTTTTAATACTAGAAAGTCATAAATAAGTAAATAGTTGCTCATTAACATGTAACGAAAACACCTCTGGCTATTTTTCGATTTACTGAAATCTTTTAAACTTAACGACAGTTTTAGTACTAGAAAGTCATTAACAAGTACGAAAGTCTTTATAGCAATGTACTTTCATTTAAACATGCAGTTCAACAATAGAGAATGTAAAATATTTAAAAAAATTACGGGGAGGTCAATAAGGGTTTTTCGTGTGGAGACAAGTCTCCATCTAAAGTACTATTCGGCTTCATAGCTTGCACAATGCAAGAATTGGCCTCGCGTGTTTACAATTATTTAATGATTCTTAAACGTGTTTTTTTCAATAAAATGAATGTTAGTTACGGTCATTGATTATTACAATAGGTCTTATATGAACGATTAGCTGCAAAGCTAAAATTGCATCTTCAGCCGCCAGAACTCCAAAAAAATTCCCATTAACATGTAAGGAAAGCACCTCTGTCTATTTTTCGATTTACTCAATTTTCTAAGCTTAACAGTGTTTTTAATACTAGAAAGTCATAAATAAGTAAATAGTTGCTCATTAACATGTAACGAAATCACCTCTGGCTATTTTTCGATTACTCAATTTTTTAAGCTTAACAGTGTTTTTAATACTAGAAAGTCATAAATAAGTAAATAGTTGCTCATTAACATGTAACGAAAACACCTCTGGCTATTTTTCGATTTACTGAAATCTTTTAAACTTAACGACAGTTTTAGTACTAGAAAGTCATTAACAAGTACGAAAGTCTTTATAGCAATGTACTTTCATTTAAACATGCAGTTCACTAATAGAGAATGTAAAATATTTTAAAAAATTTACGGGGAGGTCAATAAGGGTTTTACGTGTGGAGACAAGTCTCCATCTAAAGTACTATTCGGCTTCATAGCTTTGCAACAATGCAAGAATTGGCCTCGCGTGTTTACAATTATTTAATGATTCTTAACGTTTTTTTTTTCAATAAAATGAATGTTAGTTACGGTCATTGATTATTACAATAGGTCTTATATGAACGATTAGCTGCAAAGCTAAAATTGCATCTTCAGCCGCCCAGAACTCCAAAAAATTTCCCATTAACATGTAAGGAAAGCACCTCTGTCTATTTTTCGATTTACTCAATTTTCTAAGCTTAACAGTGTTTTTAATACTAGAAAGTCATAATAAGTAAATAGTTGCTCATTAACATGTAACGAAATCACCTCTGGCTATTTTTCGATTTACTCAATTTTTTAAGCTTAACAGTGTTTTAATACTAGAAAGTCATAAATAAGTAAATAGTTGCTCATTAACATGTAACGAAAACACCTCTGGCTATTTTTCGATTACTGAAATCTTTTAAACTTAGCGACAGTTTTAGTACTAGAAAGTCATTAACAAGTACGAAAGTCTTTATAGCAATGTACTTTCAGTTGTAATATAACAAGTGGAATGATTATTATCGATGATTTTTTTTTCTGAGTTAAAACCGGAACCTAAATTTAACGAGTGCGTAGCACGAGTTAAATTTGCTGTTTCGGTTTTAACGAGTAAAAAATTATCGATCATTAATCATTACACGAATTATATTTGGAAAGAGAATATATTGATGAAATGCAAAACATCAAATATTTACTTTTTGTTCTTAGGTTGGCACTGTTAATGTTGGTTACCCTGCTGTCAATTTTAAGTCTATGTCAAATTCGAGGTTAGCAGATTAGAATTTTCGTCAGTTTAGACACAAACTGACACAAAACCTAACCTGCTAACGTCGAATTTGACACGGACTTAAAATTGACAGCAGCTAACCAACATTAACAGTGCCAGCCTAAGAAAAAAATCACAACCATTATGATCACTAGTAAAAACAATTACGAAATAAATTACTACCGCTGTGATAATGTGTAACTAGGCATTTGCATGCCCCTCATTGGTTGAAATAGCGTCCACGTGATACATGAATTATATTCTCATTTAAACATGCAGTTCAACAATAGAGAATGTAAAATATTTAAAAAAAAATTTACGGGGAGGTCAATAAGGGTTTTACGTGTGGAGACAAGTCTCCATCTAAAGTACTATTCGGCTTCATAGCTTTGCACAATGCAAGAATTGGCCTCGCGTGTTTACAATTATTTAATGATTCTTAAACGTGTTTTTTAAATAAAATGAATGTTAGTTACGGTCATTGATTATTACAATAGGTCTTATATGAACGATTAGCAGCAAAGCTAAAATTGCATCTTCAGCCGCCCAGAACTCCAAAAAAATTCCCATTAACATGTAAGGAAAGCACCTCTGTCTATTTTTCGATTTACTCTATTTTCTAAGCTTAACAGTGTTTTTAATACTAGAAAGTCATAAATAAGTAAATAGTTGCTCATTAACATGTAACGAAATCACCTCTGGCTATTTTTCGATTTACTCAATTTTTTAAGCTTAACAGTGTTTTTAATACTAGAAAGTCATAAATAAGTAAATAGTTGCTCATTAACATGTAACGAAAACACCTCTGGCTATTTTTCGATTTACTCAATTTTTTAAGCTTAACAGTGTTTTTAATACTAGAAAGTCATAAATAAGTAAATAGTTGCTCATTAACATGTAACGAAAACACCTCTGGCTATTTTTCGATTTACTCAATTTTTTAAGCTTAACAGTGTTTTTAATACTAGAAAGTCATAAATAAGTAAATAGTTGCTCATTAACATGTAACGAAAACACCTCTGGCTATTTTTCGATTTACTGAAATCTTTTAAACTTAACGACAGTTTTTAGTACTAGAAAGTCATTAACAAGTACGAAAGTCTTTATAGCAATGTACTTTCATTTAAACATGCAGTTCAACAATAGAGAATGTAAAATATTTTAAAAAAAATTTACGGGGAGGTCAATAAGGGTTTTACGTGTGGAGACAAGTCTCCATCTAAAGTACTATTCGGCTTCATAGCTTTGCACAATGCAAGAATTGGCCTCGCGTGTTTACATTATTAATGATTCTTAAACGTGTTTTTTCAATAAAATGAATGTTAGTTACGGTCATTGATTATTACAATAGGTCTTATATGAACGATTAGCTGCAAAGCTAAAATTGCATCTTCAGCCGCCCAGAACTCCAAAAAAATTCCCATTAACATGTAAGGAAAGCACCTCTGTCTATTTTTCGATTTACTCAATTTCTAAGGCTTAACAGTGTTTTTAATACTAGAAAGTCATAAATAAGTAAATAGTTGCTCATTAACATGTAACGAAATCACCTCTGGCTATTTTTCGATTACTCAATTTTTTAAGCTTAACAGTGTTTTTAATACTAGAAAGTCATAAATAAGTAAATAGTTGCTCATTAACATGTAACGAAAAACACCTCTGGCTATTTTTCGATTTACTGAAATCTTTTAACTTAACGACAGTTTTAGTACTAGAAAGTCATTAACAAGTACGAAAGTCTTTATAGCAATGTACTTTCATTTAAAACATGCAGTTCACTAATAGAGAATGTAAAATATTTTTAAAAAATTTACGGGGATGGTCAATAAGGGTTTTACGTGTGGAGACAAGTCTCCATCTAAAGTACTATTCGGCTTCATAGCTTTGCACAATGCAAGAATTGGCCTCGCGTGTTACAATTATTTAATGATTCTTAACGTTTTTTTTTTCAATAAAATGAATGTTAGTTACGGTCATTGATTATTACAATAGGTCTTATATGAACGATTAGCTGCAAAGCTAAAATTGCATCTTCAGCCCGCCCAGAACTCCAAAAAATTTCCCATTAACATGTAAGGAAAGCACCTCTGTCTATTTTTCGATTTACTCAATTTTCTAAGCTTAACAGTGTTTTTAATACTAGAAAGTCATAAATAAGTAAATAGTTGCTCATTAACATGTAACGAAATCACCTCTGGCTATTTTTCGATTTACTCAATTTTTAAGCTTAACAGTGTTTTTAATACTAGAAAGTCATAAATAAGTAAATAGTTGCTCATTAACAATGTAACGAAAACACCTCTGGCTATTTTTCGATTTACTGAAATCTTTTAAACTTAGCGACAGTTTTAGTACTAGAAAGTCATTAACAAGTACGAAAGTCTTTATAGCAATGTACTTTCAGTTGTAATATAACAAGTGGAATGATTATTATCGATGATTTTTTTTCTGAGTTAAAACCGGAACCTAAATTTAACGAGTGCGTAGCACGAGTTAAATTTGCTGTTCGGTTTTAACGAGTAAAAAATTATCGGATCATTAATCATTACACGAATTATATTTGGAAAGAGAATATATTGAATGAAATGCAAAACATCAAATATTTACTTTTGTTCTTAGGTTGGCACTGTTAATGTTGGTTACCCTGCTGTCAATTTTAGTCTATGTCAAATTCGAGGTAGCAGATTAGATTTTTCGTCAGTTTTGACACAAAACTGACACAAACCCTAACCTGCTAACGTCGAATTTGACACGGACTTAAAATTGACAGCAGGCTAACCAACATTAACAGTGCCAGCCTAAGAAAAAATCACAACCATTTATGATCACTAGTAAAAACAATTACGAAAATAAATTACTACCGCTGTGATAATGTGTAACTAGGCATTTGCATGCCCCTCATTGGTTGAAATAGCGTCACGTGATACATGAATTATATTCTCATTTAAACATGCAGTTCAACAATAGAGAATGTAAAATATTTAAAAAAATTTACGGGGAGGTCAATAAGGGTTTTACGTGTGGAGACAAGTCTCCATCTAAAGTACTATTCGGCTTCATAGCTTTGCACAATGCAAGAATTGGCCTCGCGTGTTTACAATTATTTAATGATTCTTAAACGTGTTTTTTTAAATAAAATGAATGTTAGTTACGGTCATGATTATTACAATAGGTCTTATATGAACGATTAGCTGCAAAGCTAAAATTGCATCTTCAGCCGCCCAGAACTCCAAAAAAATTCCCATTAACATGTAAGGAAAGCACCTCTGTCTATTTTTCGATTTACTCTATTTTCTAAGCTTAACAGTGTTTTTAATACTAGAAAGTCATAAATAAGTAAATAGTTGCTCATTAACATGTAACGAAATCACCTCTGGCTATTTTCGATTTACCTCAATTTTTTAAGCTTAACAGTGTTTTTAATACTAGAAAGTCATACATAAATAAATAATTCCGCATTACATGTTACGAAATGACCTTTGACTATTTTTCGATTTGCGGTGTTTTTTAACTTCACAGTGTTTTCAATACTAGCAAGTCTTAATAAATAATTGTCCATTAACATGGAATAAAATCACCTCTGGCTATTTTTCGATTTACTGAATTTTTTAAGCTTAACGGCAGTTTGAATACTAGAAAGTCAGAAAAAAATACGAAAGTCTTTATAGCAATGAATTTTATTTAAACTTGCAGTTCAACAATAGAGTATTTAACATTCTAAATAAGATTACCGGGAGGTCAGTAGGGGTGTACGTGTGCAGCCAAGTCTCCAGCTAAAGTACTATTCGGCTTCATAGCTTTATATAATGCAGGGATTGCCTCACGTGTTCAAAATTATTTAATGAATCTTAAACGTTTTTTCATAAAATGAATGTTAGTTACCGTCTTTGATTATTAAGATAGGTCCTATATATGAACTCCATTAACACGTAACGAACCACCTCTGGTTATTTTTCGATTTACTCAATTTTTTAAGCTTAACAGTGTTTTTAATACTAGAAAGTCATACATAAATAAATAATTCCGCATTACATGTTACGAAATGACCTTTGACTATTTTTCGATTTACGGTGTTTTTTAACTTCACAGTGTGTCAATACTAGCAAGTCTTAAATAAATAATTGTCCATTAACATGGAATAAAATCACATCTGGCTATTTTCGATTTACTGAATTTTTTAAGCTTAACGGCAGTTTGAATACTAGAAAGTCAGAAAAAATTACGAAAGTCTTTATAGCAATGTAATTTTTATTTAAACTTGCAGTTCAACAATAGAGTATTTAACATATCTAAATAAGAATTACCGGGAGGTCAGTAGGGGTGTTACGTGTGCAGCCAAGTCTCCAGCTAAAGTACTATTCGCCTTCATAGCTTTATATAATGCAGGGATTGGCCTCACGTGTTCAAAATTATTTAATGAATCTTAAACGTTTTTTCAATAAATGAATGTAAGTTACCGTCTTTGATTATTAAGATAGGTCCTATATGAACTCATTAACACGTCACGAACACCTCTGGTTATTTTCGATTTACTAAATTTTTTAAGCTTAACGGTATTTTTAATACTAAAAAGTTATAAAATATATCAACGTGTTTACAGCAATGGACTTTTATTTAAACTAGGTGTTACTTGTGAAGTTATGTTTCTACCTAAGGTAGTATTTGGCTTCATAGCTTATATAATGCAATGATTGGCCTCGGCTGTTCAAAATTATCTAATGATTCTAAAACGTTTGTTCAATGAAATGGTTAGTTAGCGTTATTGGCTATTAAAATAGGTCCTCCAACATATTTTAAAAATTTGATCCTACAGGTTAGGCAAACTCTTTAGCAATCCCACAGTTTGTAGACAAACCTTTCAGCTTACTCAGTTTGCCGCCAGGTGTCCCCATAAATATCCATGAGCTAGAGTTACTAGATAGAGAGAGTAACGCGATTGGTATCGCCAATGTATTTGGCTCATAAATGGCGGTTTGTAACTTTAGCCACTTCCAAAGACGTGATTTCTCAACTTCCTGATTTTGCGCCGTCAAGTGATTGGCTAAATTTTGACATTTGACGTCGGACACTTGTCACTTCACTTTTCAGTTATGTCAATTTCTTAACCTTCGGTCTTCGTTATCTTTTTGAGCTTCGGTGAATCGTAAAATGCTAGGTGTTGTGTGTGATTTTTTGTAAAAATCGCAGCGAATCTGGTCTTCTACTATTTCAGTTACCACAAGATGAAAAGAATGAACAAAAAAGACGTAAATGGTGGCATTTATCTGCAGGAGCTCGGATTTGTGAAGTAAGTCGATATATACCCACATATCTTAGCAGATTACAACAGATTTGCAATTAATCTGAATCGTTAATTAATTGTTCTTCAATAACAGGCACATTTTGAAACAACCCAATTTGAATCAGACAGACAGGATGGAAGAAACTTTTAAATGGAAAGCGTGGTTATGCACATTCAAATGTCCCGCCAATTTGTGGACCAACAATGGCCGACTTTCGCGTTACTCTCTCAATCTAGTAACTCTACCATGAGCTAGAGTTCCTGTACATATAGGAACTCTACCATGAGCTACAGTGACTATAGACAAGACAGTGTGGCCATACGATTGTTGGCCGCCATTAACAGGCAAATTTGAGCGTAGAGATATACAGTGCCTTTCAAATTAATCGAACGTTTTTGAGTGGTCATTATTTTGGCGCTAGTTATTTTAACTAGTTGATGTTAGTTACACGTGCAGTGTTATTTTTGGACATTGACATTTCTCATTGGCGTTCGTTCGTAGTGCTTTAAGGTGTTACATGAAGTTTACAACCGGTTTCAGTTATGCTAGTTTACATACAGTTAAATGCCGTCTTCCTGTTCCCTGTCTCCAAACCTCCCTGCTTTGTGCTTGGTCTTCTTCCAGGTTCCTCCATGGCTCTCCGAATACCCTCATTCCACGGTTTGCGTGGTCTACCTCTTTTTTCTTAACCGGCGGCGACCATTTAAAGATCTTCATAAGCCACGTCGTCTCCTCCATTCTCCAATTCTGTCCACAAACTGATTCTGGTGCCTCCATTCTGCGTCTTATTTCCTCGTTCGTCACTCTATCTCGTCTCGATACCTTTGCGCTTTTTCGTCCATTTGAACTGTGTTTAGTCTTCGTTCATTTCCGTTGTTACAGTCCATACCTCACTGCCATAACATAGCACCGACTCTACCATTACTTTACCTATTCTTTTTTTGTTTTGTTAGAGATAGTATTGTCCCATCAAATTGATTTTAAGTAGGTACTTTGTACTATTCGAGTTCTGATCTCTTCTGTTCCCAAACCTTTTCCATCGATTGTATTGCAGCACTGAGGTATTCAAACCTTTCTACTTGTCTTACTGCGACATCTTCATTTATTAAGGACTTCATATTGTGCTTTCGAGTTGACAACTAAATACTCCGTTTCCTCTAAACTTATGCTAAGTCCCCATTTATCGTAGCACCGATGTAATCTCTTTATCATATATTCAAAGTCGAACGCATCTTGTGCTATTACAACAATAGCATAATTATAAATTGTCACATTTAAATACTATGCAGAATATTAGTTTTTCAGGGCAATAGATGATAAAATTTGACCCGCTTGTGACGCTAATGAATTATTTGACACTGACAATTTACAATTGTCAGATTTGAAAGGTTTTATTTTCTTCCATAACCAAATGAACAGGTTCTACCAACCTCTTTGAAAACAACTTAAAAGTAACTAAATATTTTGCCTGTTAATGGCGGATATTCGCGTCGACCAATAGCGGCGAAGACATCCCTATGGCCACACTGTCTAGTATATAGCCACTGTACCATGAGCTAAGGTCACTATATCAATAAGGTACCGCCATTAGTGATTTTTTTATATCTATCCTTGTCGCACAATTTTCTCCAACTGGTGATAAAAACACATAACCTAACAGATTCCTCACTTTAACAAGTGCCATTACACCAAAAAGAAAATCCCCAAAAACTAGTGTCTTCCTATTGCACTTGGGAAATTTGTATTTGTTATCCTTATCTCACAATTTTCTCACATTCTCAAGAGAGGAATGGAATGGCGGTACCTTATTGATATAGTGACCTTACCATGAGCTAGAGACCCTAGAAATGAGAGACTGGCCATTGGCCGTCGCTGGCCTGATTGGTTGACGCGAACCTTGTCCCTAAAATGGCGGCGCCAATGGTGTGCTCTCAAATATGGCGGGAATTTCAAACTTAAATGTCTAAAGGAAGTGCCTCTTAAAATAGTATATTATGTTATTAGGAGCAAAAGTTATACTTTATGTGGCGAGACAGGACGGGTTATCTGCCTAGCTTGCGAGGCAGATAAGTACATATTATCAATGATCGAAATTTGGCAGACATCCTTTGGTAGATTTACATGAATTTTTTCATAAATTGAGACATCACGCTTGCAAAGTTACATAGACAAAATGTGTATTGACTAAACAAAATTTTATATTCAACAAAAATACTTTACTTGTGTGTAGGCTGCAGAAACTTGAATTTAGAGGTTAAATACACTTGCAAAATTAGGTTAAAATTGTACGTAGTTTACATAATTCGAGATGGAAGGTTTGGAACAATTCTTAGCTCTGCAGATGCAAAAAATGCAGTTGGTAACCAGCCAAATACAAGAATTGCAGAAGAAAGCAGCAGAAAGTACCACATGTAGTTCTTCGTTCTTCGAATGTGCCATGGCCAAAGCCATTGCAGGTGGATACAGGTAAGATTCGCCCAAAGTTTTGAGCTGTTTAAGTCCAACTGGGAAGCCTACGTTGTTGCTACTGGAATGGACAGTTTGTAACATGTTTACAGTTTGTAACATGTTTTTTCCTTTTACACCATATATCTGTTTTCACCTGAGACCTTGAGTCCTTGTTCAACTTTATATCAAGATATTTAACTTTTTCCACTTCTGACAATGGTACATTATTGATAAAACCTAAAGCTGTGTTTTTCTTTGCAGTTGATCGTGTTTCATATGGAAGTGCGGTTCTTCTATTTATGATTTGAGAGGAATGTAGTATGGGAGACTATCATGCCACACTTTATTATACCCTGGTTGTGATCAAACAACACTATTATGGAGTAAAGTTTCTCCTCAAAGGATTAGTTGATTATAGTCGAACTACAGCAAGGACCTGCTATATGGGGGGATGCCATCGCATGGTGCTTGCTCATTGTCTACTCTTCGTAGTTACATCAATGAGATACTTCCACATACTTTGGACGACTTCCCACTTAAAGCGTTCAATATACTAATCCAAATCACTGCAAACTGCATATTAATCAGTTATCTTTAATACATTAGGTACTTGAATGTTTACTGCAATAACTGCAACTGGAGATTCGTAACGAACATTAGAGAGTAGTTTAGCGGCCGTAGCAAGGAGATCTGGCGTTGACAGTTTTGGTAAAATCGAAGTTGTGTGTTGATTCATATACATTTGCGTATCTCTGCATGAATTTTTCATACTTTAAATTCTTCTGGGTAATGAGAATGATATTTTACCCATTTAAATGGCTTTATCAATCAGAGCAGACTGGTACACTTCATTTTCTGTTTACTACTATGGAATTTCTTAATACCTATCTATAAGGTATGCAGGGCCTCTAATTTAAATATAATTTTGTAAGACCTCAACCGTTGTGAGCCATTGACCTAAGAGTACAAATAGTCCAGTAGTATCAACGGCAATCATCTACATTGAATAATTATTCAAATGCTTCAATTCTCTGTTCCAACGTTGTTATTGCTTTTGAAGGGCATACTGTGCATGGTATTGGGGTAACTTGACTACAAATTAATATTGTTATAGCTCCACGTTGCGACGTCTTTTTATTTAACATGCTATATCCCCCGTTAGACTGCTGTTTTTATTTATGCTATCTAATTTATTTAATTTAACCAGCTCAGTAACAAGGTGGCATTTTCTAAAATACAAACGTGAATTATTGATTACTTTCACATTATACATTTACTGTTATTTACAATTTTCCAGCTAAATATGAGTACTAACTTGTTTATTTACTATGTGGAGTAAGGTTAGGAAATCTGTAATTTTTAATATATCATCTATTAGGCCCCTTTCAAACGTGAATACTGTATGCGAGACTCAGTATGCGGGAGCGGGATACAGAATCGCGGTGAAAAATTCCAAAGGGGTGCAGGAAAGCTGGTGAGCTATAAAAAAGAACTAGTTCATTCTAGTGAGCGAGCGGTTCTTAGAAATGAACCATGTTGTCCATATCCAGTACAAATACAAATTATTATTATTTAGTAAGTACTTACTCACACAACTTACATTGATTGAAATCACAAACAATACCTATAATCCATTTACTTGACATCTGCACTGTCAGCGTCAAAATTTAAAAAAAAAATTCTTGACTATACCTCAAAAATAATGTGTTTTTTAATAGACTGTACAGTAATTTAATTGTTAAAATGTGAAAAATGGCAGTGGTGCCAACATAATGTCAGTTTGACAGTGCAGATGTCAATTGAAATGCTCAAATCTTGTAATACAGCTGAGTTGACACGGTCGCCATTTTCGGGACCACTGCCACCAACATTTCGCTAGGGGAATCTAGTTACTTCCGGTAAATGGCCAGTCTCTCATTTCTAGGGTCTCTACCATGAGCCTGATGAAGGGATTAGCTAACATTCCATCTTTGGCCTCAGAGGCCAAACTGGCATTTTGAGGCCAAAGTATATTTTATATGCTTATTTTTGAGGTTAAACAGGGGTTTTGCACATACAGACAGACACCCACGCCTCCATGTCAAGGAACATGTTTTTCCATGTGTATTCCTCGTCAATCTCTTAAATAAGGTTTTCGTAACAGAAGCATCAAGAGAGGGGTAAGGAATTTTGATATTTGAGATATACAAAAAAATGGTGCACACAAAATAGCAGCTCAGCTCCGACTACACTGCTACAATGTGGCCTCCCATTGTATATCGCCGTGTTACACAATCGACATACTCACCTCCAGCAACGTTGCGTTCTGTTGCACCTTTTGCCGAGGGAATAAAAGTAGTGCGTCGTTTTGTTTTCGGATTTTGGCACGGCGAACGTGATAACGTATCTAAACATCGCGCGGATGGCATTCTGCGTGTGTTAATAAATTTTTGTGGGTACCTAACATAGCTATATTACTACAAATAGCTTAATAAAATCAGATGCCCTGTAGTTACTGAAATCTTGCAATATAATATTTGAGTTAAGAATTAATGAGTTACAATTCTTAGAAAAAATAACCAACAAAACTGCCACAATCATTTTTAAAACTGAATTGTCATATTTCGAAAATATTAGCCAACTTCGTCTGGGCACGGCATGCAATCAATGGTGTTGATTATCTTTTAGTGAAAAATATGGATACCAGAACAAGCTGCATAATACGAAGACTGAAAAATTAACGGTAACGGCGTACGCTCACAGAATTAACAACACTGAATTTTGGTAATCGAAGCATGGGCTACTATACAGGGGCCGGCAACAAAGATATTTCTAAAACTACTATACCTTAGCTCCTATCATATACAGGGTGCCCGTTTTTGGAGCTCCACCATGGGGATCTCGGTAACCATAAGAGATACGAGGTCGGTTAAATTGGGGCAAAGTTGCGCAATTTGGAGCTCAATAATATGCCGGTTTAAAATTTCAAAAATTCCGATTACCTCCGGAGATATCCGAAAAAAACCGGAATTTTGGAAATACGTTTTTATTTTTTCCTCGGCTTATTTGGTGACCTAATTCAAAATGAGTGACACTTCGTCGTTGCAACTTTTCCTCCTCTACAACCTGCCGATGTCATATTTGAAATCAGACGTTTCGATTTTCGACAATCATCATCAACTTTGGTTTTTCTTATGGGCACTATCTTGGATTTTCACATTTTTGAATTCAGCTTTGTTTTCTGATTACGGTGATGTATCACATGTTAAGGTTCAGTGTTGCAGTTTGGGTGAAATATCAAAAATTCTGTTTTGCAAAGACTGCCTTGGATATAACATCCATACTTTTGTTTAACAAAGGCATTGTTGACAGTTCGATTTAAGTTGGCTTAACGTCACCTACAGTTACAAAATTAGTATAAATTTATTAACAAAATGCCCTTTTCAAATGAAGAAAAACGAGATATGCTAGAAATTTATTACGCTTCGCATCGAAATGCGCAAGTTACTTCGGAAAGATATTTACAGCGGTATCCAGAAAGACAACAACCAGCTCAAAATTATTTGTTATTCCTTCATAGAAATTTAGCCGAGTTTGGTGCATTTTCTAAGCCTCGAAGACGTGTTCATAGACCAAATGCGAATGAAGTGGAAATTTTACAGGCGGTGAGTAAATTGTTAAAACTTTCTCAAAAATAATAAACGGCAATGAATTGAATTCTTTATTAGATTCAAGATAATCCTTCAACTTCAACAAGGGCTTTAGCAGACGAAATTAACGTATCACATCAAGCAGTGTGGAGAGTCTTGAAAAAACATAAATATCGCCCGTTTAAAATTCATATCACCCAAGTCTTGCATCCAGGAGATACTGAACGGAGGGCAGCGTTTTGTAGGAATATCATGGCACGGTTGGAACAAAATCCCCATTTTCTTTCCAACGTGATATTCACGGACGAGTGCAAATTTACCAACTCAGGCATGTTCAATCGTCACAATGAACATGTCTGGTCCACTGAAAATCCACACGAACACCAAGGACGTCGACCACAAGCACGTTTCGGGCTAAATGTATGGGTTGGTTTATTTGGCGGTACGATCATTGGCCCATACATTTACGAAGACAATTTGACCGCAGATGGGTATTTGCACTTTTTAAGGACCTACCTTACGGATTACATCGATGACAACATTTGCCTCAACCGCTTGAATAACCTTTGGTTCCAGCAAGATGGTGCTCCGCCACATAATGCTAGGAGAGTGGCTGATTATTTGTCTGAAATATTTCCGGGTAGAGTCATTTCAAACAGTGGAGACATACGTTGGCCGGCACGTTCACCAGATCTTTCCCCATTAGACTACTATTTATGGGGAACTATGAAAGATCTCATTTATAAATCTGTACCCGCCGATATTAATGAGCTGCGAAGGAAGATCATCACAACTTTAAGGACCAAAATAAGAAGAAGGGACGTTTTAAGATCAATGCAGAATTTAAGAAGACGCATAGAGCTGTGCTTGGAAGTGGAGGGTGAACCCTTCGAGCACCTCTTATAATTTTCTTTATTTACTTGTTTCTCAAAATTTAGTTTTATCCTATGTTGTAAATTTAAAACATAATTTTCTCCTTTTTTATATCCTACTGTCAAATAAATAAATTTCTAGCATATCTCGTTTTTCTTCAGTTGAAAAGAGCATTTTGTTAATAAATTTATACTAATTTTGTAACTGTAGGTGACGTTAAGCCAACTTAAATCGAACTGTCAACAATGCCTTTGTTAAACAAAAGTATGGATGTTATATCCAAGGCAGTCTTTGCAAAACAGAATTTTTGATATTTCACCCAAACTGCAACACTGAACCTTAACATGTGATACATCACCGTAATCAGAAAACAAAGCTGAATTCAAAAATGTGAAAATCCAAGATAGTGCCCATAAGAAAAACCAAAGTTGATGATGATTGTCGAAAATCGAAACGTCTGATTTCAAATATGACATCGGCAGGTTGTAGAGGAGGAAAAGTTGCAATGACGAAGTGTCACTCATTTTGAATTAGGTCACCAAATAAGCCGAGGAAAAAATAAAAACGTATTTCCAAAATTCCGGTTTTTTTCGGATATCTCCGGAGGTAATCGGAATTTTTGAAATTTTAAACCGGCATATTATTGAGCTCCAAATTGCGCAACTTTGCCCCAATTTAACCGACCTCGTATCTCTTATGGTTACCGAGATCCCCATGGTGGAGCTCCAAAAACGGGCACCCTGTACAGTGTGGTCCATTAAGTGTGCAACAAATGGGACATTTTTTTATTAGTTGTAAAACCGAAATTTAAATACCCCCAAAAGTTAGTGCATGTTCGATAACCATATCAGATGCTTTTAGAATGGCTTCAAGTCAAACAATATACAGGGCAGGACAAAAAATATGTAATTCGTTCAAGAATAAAGTTACCTTATTTCAAAAAATATAGCAAAATTTTATTGAGAAAAGTTGTTTATAATCAAAAGTTATGCTCAAATACAAAGTCACAGCCTCCTATTCGAATTTTGATTCTTTTTTTGTAAAATTTTGTATTATCCCCGTATGATACATATTTTTATTATTCTGATTTTATTAAGAGTTTTTCATATGTAAATTATTATTAGTAAAGCATTTGCCTTGTTAAAAAGAATATTTGCGAAATTCTAAAGTTCTGTTAAATATCGTTGCAACAAACATGAAGTGGACGCTTACCTAAAAAAATATAAATCCATGTAAATTTTACAAATACGCTTCAAGTTGCTAAAAGTTATTTAAAAGGGATGTGGTTGTGGCTACTTTAAATACATATAAAATCAAAATAATAAAAATATGTATCATACGGGGGTAATACAAAATTTTACAAAAAAGAATCAAAATTCGAATAGGAGGCCGTGACTTTGTATTTGAGCATAACTTTTAATTCTAAACAACTTTTCTCAATAAAATTTTGCTATATTTTTTGAAATAAGGTAACTTTGTTCTTGAACGAATTTCATATTTTTTGTCCTGCCCTGTATATTGTTTGACTTGAAGCCATTCTAAGGGCATCTGATATGGTTATCGCACATGCACTAACTTTTGGCAATATTTAAATTTCGATTGTACAACTAATAAAAAAATTTCCCATTTGTTGCACACTTAATGGACCACACTGTATACCGAGTGATTTTTACTTATTTAGAAAATGGAGTTTTTCGAAATTGTCAAAATCCAAAAAGTGCTATTTTTCGGAAATTAAGTAAGATTTCACTGACTATTCAACTCACCCCCTTCAAGTTAACTATTCACCAATCATAATTTAGTATTTATGTCATTTGCCACCAATCAGCGTAAAATTGTGCAACAATTCCGCTAGCGGAGTTTTAATGACAATTTTTTTCTCTTCCTGTGACATTTATTTAACTTCCTGTAAAATTAATCAAATATGATATTAGAAATGTCAAATTTGACAAACAATTTATTTTACGTCAACAAATTTTTATTTTCAAAGAGGACGTGATAAAATTGATTAATTACTAAGAAATGTCAATTTTGTTCGTTGAATAGTCCTTCAAATGCCGCTTGCAGCCGACGAATTGTATGAATTTTTGTCAAAGTGTTTATTCGTGTTTATTGCTTCAAAATTGGTCTCGTGCTGTCGCACTCGACCAATTTATATCGAAGCAATAAACACTCATACACTTTGACAAAAATTTTCGGCAATTCGTCGACCGCTCGCGGTATTGTATATGAGAATTTTTTAGAGTTCGTTATTTTTAGCTAACTGAACAATCTCAAGGCCAAAAAACATCTAATTTTTTTAACTTTAGCTAAAAATAATTTTTCAATTTTTTTAATATTTTTATAATTTCACTTACCTAGACGTAATATTAATTCAATTTTTTTATGTGAACACTAAAGATTTATAATTGGAAAAAAATATATAAAATGTTAAATACTTCTTTAGATTTGTTATTATTTACTCGTCTTATCTCGTCCAGTTTCCTACAAAAAGAAACAATGTCTAGATTATTTATAGTTCTTTGGTTTTTTTAACAAAAAACAAATGAAATTTCGAAAATAATGTATTGTATGAGATGTCAATTAAACATAAACGCACACTTTCTCATTGAAACAGTTGTGATATAGTAAAACATAACTTTGAAGTAATGTTTTTTTTCAGTTTCTCAAAAAAGAGATATCTTGACTATTGTTTCTGTAAGAAACACCTCAATTGATATCGTGCTATCTTGCGATGTGTAACTCAATGTGTCAACCACGCTAGAGGCAAACTCTTCTAAGTTGACTTGTTAGAATTTATATAAAATAAACAATTAAGATTATTTAAATTTGAATTTTCTTATTTGAAATGCATAATCAAGAAAATTCCAAATATTTAGATTTATTTATGCTAGCAACATAAAATCCCACGTGTATGGTCAAAATAGACAGTTCCGTGTATCGACATTTGGAAAAGCACAATTCACTATTTTAATTACTAAAGTGTTCTCCATTTAGGTCTTATAATATTTGCTTACTTCTACGATTTGTAAATATAACAATAGTACGCAACATGTATTTTAAAATTTGTTACACTTACCAGATAATAAGACACAAAGTGATTTATGGCAAAATTTATATATTTTTGTAATTTAAAGATACCATATCTAAAAAGACATTTTATAAAGAAAAGAAGGTTACGACAACTCGAATCATAAATTAAACCTCCGCTAACTGTTATATTATGTGTGTTGAAATCTTGAATAATTTGAAATTAAAACTATTTTAAATTTTAACAACATAACAATACCGCATCATACCAGCTTTAATAATGAGATGAGAATACGGCGCATGGTTTCTTTCATTGTGTTTGCGGAGGCTTAATTTAATAATTTCTTTTAGGAAAACTGAAATTATCGTACTTTGTCTTCTTTTTTCATATATTGGAGGAACCTAAATTACAGGAATGTTAACAATACCAGTTAAAAAATACAATGCCTTAAAGTCAGCAACAAAAAGTCATATTGACGTTTATCATTTGAATGATTATTCAGTTTTGATAAACTTATAGAATAAGAATAACAGTTTTGCAATCACGGCATAGCAAAGGTACTAATAAATTGTCAAAATTAACTTTTCTCTAATTTAAAGTGCAAACTGATTGTGTTTTAATGCACAATGTTGTTTCATGCTATATTTTCTTTTTGTACGGTAAGAGCACATTGAACACCGAAATCCTGGTTTTTTTCCGCAATCCAAACTCATATGGGTCCTCAGTGAGGTCAAATTCTTGTATTGTTTATTGCAACCAGTACAGGTGAACTTGTCCGCTTGTAGATTAGTTCTACCACTCAGAGTAACACCTTCTAAAATTAAAATATATAATAGGATTACAATAGAAAAAATAGTATTATCAGTAGGTAAAAACAAAATAATTTTTTGTAGAAATCTCATTAAAATTGCTATACATCAATGCTGTTTTTTTACAAAATAGAACCTTTTTAACCACATTGCCATCCTCTGCTTTCCATGTTTCCACAATTCCATTGACTGTCGTTTTTAGTGTTATACAATAGTAGTAATAGTATTTTCATATTTTTCATTACTTCTTTCCATTTTCTTGAGATTCAAATTAATTTCCACATAAAATAGGATTTAATACAAATAAAAATATACGACTTTATCAACTTAAATCTGTTATGCACCATTCAGTCGATTTGTTAAAAAATATATCAAAATGTGATTGGCATTTAAAATTATTGACACTTTTATTAAGAATAAACGGATGATCGGTTTTTTCTCTTCTAGATTAAACTAAATAAATATTTCCTTTTTGCTTCAGAAAAATATAAAACTTATAAATTCACAAAAACTTCAAATATGTTAACTTATTTCTAGAGAACTAGAACTTGGAACAGTGGAGTGGCTTTAGTCCTGGGCTAAAAATCTGGATTCAAAGCCCAAGAACTTCAAAAGCCATAAAATTATTCTGTCGACTTCACTGCATTTCCCCAATCCTGCTTTGGCAACCGTGGGGTTAATGCCTAAGCCCCAAAGAGGAGACACTCCTGTAGTGGTGCTATTAACAAGAAGGCTAACAAAACGAAACGACTTACTTGGCGTCATATCTACATACTGTCTGACATGTGGTAAGTGCGGAAGCAAGGAATCAAACAAAGTGCTACATCACAGTCCGGACAAAAATATCTCGTTTCTCGACGAACTTTCTTTCGTGTGCATACTACACACCGCTTGCTAGGATAATTTTTTCTTTTTGTAGGGGGCAGATAGTCAGGAAAATGTCCCATTGAAATACGAAGCGGATCTACAATATAAAAAAGGTACTTACAATAATTATGTGTCTAACACTATGATTAGCACGTTACTTAATCGTACAGTCAAATCATACGTTTCACTTTCTTTATTAACACATTACCACATTACTATTTTACAATATTAACGACAATATTATATACAAAACAAAAATTATAAATTATTTCTCCCTTAATCTCATGGTAACCATGCAACTACAAATAACGTCTTAACAATCATACAGCCGGGGTCGGTAGCTCAGTGGTAAGCATCCTGACTACCGATCTAAGGGTCGCGAGTTCGATTCCCGGTCCCGGTGAGGTTATCAACAATTTAAAAAAATTAAAGATGAAAGCCTCTACAGAATGTCATCATTCGAAAGTGATGTAAAGCCGTGGGTCCCATGTTACTACGATGTGTAGCATGTAAAAGATGCCTTGCTAGGGTTGGAACTCCTTAGTCTCGGCAAAATTCTAAGTAGGACTTTGACCATATGACCAAAGCAGTCGGTGTCTAAGGTACCTGGTACTCTGCATGACTAGACCTTAGCCATTAACAAACAAACAGACAACAATCATACATTCAGGCATTGCTTGATGTTACTTACATGTGCTTATTTTAAATGTTAATGACATTTTGAAATTTGATACATTTTTTTAATTTTGCTAGTAAATAATATATTGTGTGCACCATTCTGATACAACATTTTGTTTAGAAAACGCCAGCTATTTAAAATTATGCCGTAAAAACACATCGCACGTCTAACCGCTACGAGGGCACATTCATAATTAGAAATACAGATATGGATTGTGACTCATTTCCACAATAATATAACTTCTAATGTCATGTAACAAACAGTATCAAAAGCATGTCATTAGTACTAATCAAGTTTCACATTAAGAGTTTGTTTAATTTGTTACTCATAATCTACAATCATACGTAGGTCTCACTGGCTGAAGAACTTCCAGCACTTTATCAAACTTACGTCAACAGAAGCCAGCAGAACAGAATCGTTATGTCTAGTGTTCGAGTATAATATGCACTATTATTCTTTTATTTGTCGTATTGCAGGTGTTATAGGTGCTTGACAACAGCTATTTGTATATTAAAAGCACGAAGTTACAAATTGGCGATTGAGAGAAAAAGTAGACGCGTGACCGAGCGGTGGGAGCGCGGTGGTTTGCTATCTTCGATGTATCTTTCAGCGACACTTGAGCTCCTCCACCCTCCATGACGTTTTAATCGAAAAATATCACCTCCGCCTTCTACTAAAAGTGTAGCTGATGTTCAACGGAAACGGTGGCCAGTGTACAAATGAACTTCTTTTAAACTCAAATATTGAGCAACTTCGAGCAGGTACTTTCCCATAATGTTCATTCCGATTACATGGTTTGCACATATGCATTTAACACATCTTACAAAAAGATTACTCAAACTATGGGTATCAGACTTTAAACCAATGTATTTTCTATATAAAGCCAAAAAAAATAATATCTTTTTGGTCGTTTGTTATCGTAAACACCCGACTTTTATGTTTTAGAATCAGGAATTCGCACTATTAGAATTGAACCTTGATCTTCAACGTCATTGATATACAATCTAATAAGATCACCAACTCAGCGGGCGTCGGCGATAACAAAAATTAAAATAACCTAAAGAATTAGTTTGTTAGTCAACAGAAATTAACTAATTTACTTTTTTTTATTTACCCTTCTTAAGAAATATTTTTCGTCAGGCGCTTCGTGCAAAAATGTGATATGACTCACACGTGCATAATTGCCGCTTGTCGCCTATTCGTCAAGATAGCGGCCCAATTAAAAATCACATGTGAGTTAACGCCCTCAAACCTCGCATGCAATTTCTCAAGGAGCAGAAAAACACGTAATTACAACCATGTTATTCTTTTGGCTAAACAAAAGCCGAACGCCTAAGTTTTAAAAACAGCATTCGTAGGGCAAACGGCCCTAAAATAGACCCAGGCCAACAACCCGAGTTATTAGAATGTCATCGGCCGCTCGGGCTAACAAAGACGGCTTAAAACTTTCCCTTTCACGGGGTTAAGTAAGGTAAATAAGAACGAAGGTGTCAACTCAGAGAACTGGGCCAGCGCCGGAAAGAATTATCCATAAGGAGGTCAATGCAGACATGCCACGCAACAATTAAAGAAATAGCAAATAGCGCGAACCAATTAAATTACAAGTAATTTTAATAAGACTATAGGCATGCGTGGTATGTAAAGAAGCATAGTTTAATAAGGAAAACGATGGGCCAGATAAAAAAAGCCGCCGTACGAAAATAAGGACGCTAAATGCAAAAATCGATAAAATGCTTCAAATCAACCCCCGTAAGCGAAATTAGTTCATCCCACCCCAAACAAACGGACATCCGAGAGAAAGCGGTGGGAGTAAAAATCCCTTTAAAAAGAGCCGCAGCCGCCAGAAAAACCATCTTATCGAGCTCTGCTCTAGGATCAAAAACCATCTTATCGAGCTCTGCTCTAAGACCAAAAAACTCTCTCAGCTTGGGCCCTCCGGCCACTAGAGAATTCCAAAACTGCCAAAAACCTTCTGTTCGAGCTCTGCTCACAGAAGTCAGCCTTGTGACTCCTGGGATAACTCGAGCTATGCTCGTTATTGCTAAAGGGTGTCCGGGTTGCCGCAATCTACGCCTGCCATCCTCGCTGTCCACGCCTGGAGGAGCGTCCAGCCCCACGTCGAATCGAGCCCTAGTAGCCACCGACGTCGCCGCCCGTCTCAAGCCCAGGCCTACGCTGCGCTATGCCCCCGGTCCTGCCGCCCGCTATGCATAGCCCAGGCCCCATGGAGAACCTCGCCGTCTCCGCTGCATCGCTCCGCAACACCGCGACACGCTCACGTAAGTTCTCAGAAACAAACACAGCTACTCGAATCTAGTTCGCAGGAACCAACACATGCGAGTGAAGACAGACGCCGCCGCCGTCTGCCCCTACGTCCAGCTCACTGCGAGGAGGAAGACGCCACCCAGGCCGCCTCCACGTACGCTGCTGCTCCCATGTCCAGAAGCACGCACCCTTCCACAGGCGCCGTCGCCGCCTACACCTACGTCCAGCTCACTGCGAGGAAGATGCCGCCACACAGGCCGCCTCCACGTACGCTGCCGCTCCTATGTCAGGGATCTCGCAACACGCCAAAGACGCCACCGCCGTCTACATGTACCCCCCAACCTCCACAGAGGGGAATCGCCGCCAAGCGACGCCGCTCGCTTGCGCTACCAGCTGACGCCGTTCAGCCCCGCCGCCACTGCACCCATAGCAGAAAGCAGCCCCACACCACCTCCATGGAGGAAGCCATTCGCCGCCGCCGCAGCTGCATCCATAGCAGAAGGCCGCCCGACACCGCTTCCATAGAGGAAACCAATCATCGCCGCCGCCGCAGCATCCACGAAGGACGCTCGCCGCCGCCCCCTTGTAGCCAAAAGCTACGCAATGCCAACCTAGAGCCCACGCCTTCCAGCGGGGCCTAGCCATCGATCATCGAGGAAGAGGAGGATGGACAGCCGCCGCCCGAATTCGACGCCCGCCGTCCGCAAGCTCGAGGTTCGCTGCAGCAGCCCGCCCCTGGAGTGTGCTGTCGTCAGACGCGTTCTGCTCGGCCCCAAGGCGCCCCAAGCTTCAGAGAGACGCTAGCTGCTTGCGAACCAGAGAGCGCTCCGGCCCGTCGCGCATCACCCGGCTCGACGCCATCCCCAGGTCGCCCTTGAAACACCAGAAACTCCGCGCCACGAAGAGGACTTCGCCTGAGCTCGCGCTTTCAAGCACCGTCGCCCCGGCTTCGCACAGCTCCGCCGAGGACGCACCTGCCACGGCAATGACGCCTCAAGCCTCCGCCGCCGCCCCCCTTGGCCTGCCGCCGAGGTGTGTCATCCTGCCTCCAGGTCGTCCGGAACGTGGACACCGCCCCGCCCCCAAAGGGCCTCGCTAGGACGCGAGCCCTAGGTCTAAGAAGTCCTGGCCGAAGTGTTCCTGCTGCCAGGTCGACCGCCACCATCCGCTTCTCGCCCTCGGAGATGCCCTCCACCGGGCACACACACGGCGTATTTTACTTTATTGTTTTTATATATATATTTTTTTGGGAGTAATTATATAACATTGTACATAGTAATTGTAAATAAACGCACACTTAACAACCAATCAGGATCTTCTCCAGGAGCGTCAATAGCCGTCTTTCGTGGACATCCCTACCGTGAGCTAGCTTGGTAAATGGTCGTAAAAAGCCATTTTTAACCTTCGTCACGCCCTCGAGTGTGAGGCCAGTGTCGTATTGTGTTAAATGTTTGGATTTCTTCCTTTGTAAAGGTTTTCGATTTTTTGGCCTTGTAACCAACAGTTTTTTTTAAAACGCAATCAAGTCCTTATACCGCGATATATCAACATTGTTCCTAGCAGATAATGCTGATATCAAAATTGGGTAGATACTCCAAAGAGAACACGATTTCATGGTCTTTGCTTTTTGAGCAAAATATGGAGTTAATGCACTTTCCGAGTAATTATTAATGTTCCTTCAGTTGCACCATGTTATAAATTCGCCGTACCACTTGATGTACTCATTTTCACTATGCATATCGCAGAGCGAGAAATAGGAAGGAACTTTTAAATTTCACTTTTTCTTGGATTTAAAGACATTTTTTACAAATTCTCAACAAAATTTGTTTATAAGCGTTAATAATAAAAACAATTCAAGGCAGTTGTGCTAACTACATGATGGTAATCTGACATTTACTTGTCAATCGAAAAGTAAACATTATCGGTGTAAAGCGGTAATATGATATACTTCTCGGGACTTGTCACCTTAACAATCGAAAAAGCTTGCTTTACTATGCGATTGTAAATCCATATTACTTATAAAACTAATATGATTCACCACCAACTTCAAGGGCTGAAGAATATCTTGAAATCATGAATAATTTCAACAGCTTGAACCGAGAACATTGTTGTCTAAGCAACACACCGAAACTAACTATATCCATACGAACCGGTCATTTGACCACAACGATGGTAAAACTAAATGAAACATACTGATATTTTATATGGAGCAGACGCCACCAACTTCTTCTTTTATATGACTCTTCTTTTAGACAACTTCTGATAAAGTTGGAAGGGATCATCTTTGACAAGCACGACACTACATCAGAGCTGTTGATTCAGTGGATAATTGCTGTCAAAGCGTATATTCTATTGTTACAATCTGATTTACTTTACAAAGTATACAAACCATATCCTACATTATAGTTTTGTGTAACATCATAATATGACATTTTAGTTTGTATTTTTGTGTAAAACGCTTTGAACAAAAGTCACACTGAAATGCTGGTTGTTTCCCACATTCGTAATTAAGGTGTCTCGTTAAGGTGCTCTTATTTTTATACACTTTAAAACATCGATGGCAGGTGTGGCCACTTCTTCCATCTTCACCTAGAAATACAAACGAGTTAAGCAACTTAATAGTATTTCAATTTCTTTTAATAATTAAATTAAATACTAGCAACCAGTGAGACAAATGTCTCATTTAATAAAACAAAAAAGACCGTTTTTCAAATAGAACGCGTATTAAATAAAAACAATAATATTTTTTAAAATATTTTATTTTCTCGAAAACCGGAAGTGTCACGTGACTAAAATTCGTTTCCTGACCTGACATGACCATTCCAAACATATAACTTTAATAACTTTTTTCTCTATCTCTTACGGTTTTGCTGCTGAAACAGCGTCCCGGACAAGTCTATTATATAGGCCATTCAGTAAACGCGAAAACATTTAAATTTTTTTTAAAGTTGGCATTTACGTAAAATTTTTGTGCTAGGGATTCTGTATTTTGTTTTGCAAAGGGTTCCACACCTGCATAAAGGCAACTTTAAATTTAAAAATGACACTTAATAAATGTTATGATTTCAGTGTCAAAGTATATACTATTCTGGAAATTCTTGCCTGAACTTTTATAAAATGTAGTAACAATACCTATTAATAAATGCTACATCAATAGTATCAAACACAGTATTTGTTTAACATCCTTAAAAGTAGTTATGACAGACACCAATTAAATGTCACACTCCTAACCTATTTGTTTTAGTAACTTTTTGTAAGTACATTCCTAGACAAAAGATGCATTTTGGGAGTACACTCATGAAATTTTAGAAATCAAAGGCCACTTTGTGTTTTTATGTTTAGTGAACAGACTATATATATGGATGTTTTTTTCGTTATAAAAACGGAAAGCTTACTAATTCAGATATCACAAGAATTCAAAACAAGTTAACTTAATTCTAGACAACTACAACTTACAAATGGTCATATCTAAATATTCTCTATTAGTTTTAGGTGCGAAAATACAAAGTCACAGAAAGTGCTACATCATAATCCGAAGAAATTAGTAGATACATTACGTACCAGAATGGAAAACGTTGCATTACAGCCGAAAGGTAAGATAGTTTACCAAGATGGAGAGCCCGTGGTGAGCTATATATAGCGCGAGGCTGCAATGAAAACTTCCACCGCGGTATGCTGTACACTATTATTTTATCCACAACCATTTTATACTAAATGAGAATTGGAAAATGTAAGTGACTGTTTTTGAAAACTGATGTTAATCAAATAGTAATACAAGACGGCAAAAATCCGTTGCCACGACGGCGGTCGGGAAATGACTACTTTCCAACCACCGTCATGGAGACCACTTTCCCGACCGGTTGGGAAGTAAATATTGGTAATAGCTTACTTTCCAAATTCTTAAAAGTCAGTAATGACCTCATTATATGTATGGTGTTGATAATAGTTATTTATGCATTAAGGGTAATAAATAATATTGACCATTGGAGGACGAATTTCCAGCACGAGCGGAGCGAGAGCTGGCAATAAAGTCCAAGACTGGTCAAAGATATTTACCTCGCGAGTTACATATTCGTTTTTTTCCACACCCATGTAAACTAAAAAATGATTTTTGACGTTTGATTTTGTTTTGACATTTGAATCTATTACTAAAAATCTACATATTATAGATGTCAACTAATACGCTGGTAGACTAGCTACCTTTACTAGGGACATAAGTGAATTGCTTACGCCCCGTCGTCAATGGTAAATTGTTTTTTGTAAAATCAACGTACCTTCTACGTACACAGTTGTAATAACGTATCTACTTACGATTGCGGGAGTGGAAAAATATCTTATTTTTGTCCACTGTCACCGGCCATTGTTAACATCTTTGTAGCAATGTTCGAATACTGGTTCCACTACGTCAACGATATGTTATATGCCGAGAGGTCTTACTGGTGGAATTCCTTGAATGCCATAATAATCAACGCCGAGGCATCACTTGACTATGCAAATAGAACCAAATGGGCGTTTACTGGCTTGGATAGTTTAGTATAGTAACTTGGATAACGATCAATATGCCAAAGGAATTGTAGAAAAAATGCTACAGTACCCGTGACGTCAACAGTATGTGGAAAACACAGAGAAGGATAACAAAAAGAAGTGGAGAATTACGTACTACATCCATACATTTTTGGAGCGAGTGAATGTAAGAAAGAAATACATTTAAGTATTGCCAAAGGTTTCACCATGACTCACAACGAAAGACATCTCCATATTACATATTGCTGCAATACTTGAAATTTGTTTTGGACGAACTGCAGTATCCAGTCCAAAGTAAACTAACGTCAGCGACGTACAGTCGTGTTCAAAAATGTACTCAACAAAGGCTCACACTATATCATTAACATCATTAACTAAGTATACCTAGATGTATGCTTTCAAAATATTTCTATATGGAACACTTTTTTGAACTTTTGTGTAATTAATTTATATTCACAAAGCACCAATGTCGTACAACACTTTAACGAACACGATTGTACATGATGTGAAACTGAAAAAATATGTTGTGGAAGAGTTGAAGAATATCATATCACGAAGAAGGAATGCCAACTACAAGCAGTGAAACTTCAGGGAATACTCTCTGACAAATACGAGACTAACGTATGTCCCATAAGTTTTGAGAAAAAATATTAAAAGCTATATTTTATGATGCTTTAATTTTATATTAAATTCAAGGACAAGTAATTATATCTACAACTACATTTAATAGAATTAGATGCTTAAACTACGGATAATGGTTCATGTTCTTCAACTCCAACCAGATTGAAGCATTTTTTTCTAAAATAAGCTACAACTGATTTTTTTTATAAACTTATGGGACATACGTTATGCTAAAGCTCTTGAATTAGGGGACAATAGTTGTGAAAGCGTATATTCTATTACTGTTTTACAATCTATTGTATTTTGCAAATCACAATCGCATCATATTATCTGTTTACTAAACTAATGCAACTGTAATACAGCCCTAAAGTTGGCCCCACTTACGAATGTGTTTGTTTTTGGCAACACTTAAAAACTTCAAATTTGACATTTCTCAGTAAATAGTTTTTTTTTTCAAGTTTTATAATATTAGGAGGAAGAAGAAGTAAATATGAACATCAATAATAATGTTAGAAAAAGAGTTACCCTACTGGGAAGGGAAGGATACTCTGTAACAATATACTACTTAGTTTTTTTAAATGAGAATATAATTGGCTGAACTTTAAGCTAATCATCACCCCTTAAATTTAGAAAATTGTCCAATTAGAGCTTCTACGATACTGACAATACAGTGACTCATTATTATCGATTTGGTACAGCTGCGGAAATAAAAAGCGGGACAAGTTCTGTAGGGTAATTTTTTACTATTTGAACGTTGTAATGTTGCCTTCCTGATTTTTTATGAAAAACTTTCTATCATGTGTCAATGAACAAAGACGAACAGGTTAATGCAGTACAAGAAGCTTGGGATAGCATCGAAAATGAATTTATTCAGACAATTTAACTTCAGCAAAAATTTTGTGTCCCGCTTTTTGTTTCCGCAGCTGTACAAACTAACTTAGTTTTGTTTCACCTGTCAAATAAAATAAGTTAGAAATGTCAGTTGATTTTTCTAGGTTATGTCGTGTCTTTTAATCATAAAAAGCAGCAAACAATGGGGCAAACTTCGATCATTAGCATTGATACTGAAGTAATAAAATAGTACTACACTTTTTCTGGTATAAATTTCAATCCTTATATTATTTTCCTAAATATAATTCCCAGTACTTCTAATAACCTATACTTTTTAAATTAATATCATTTCTTTATAATCCCAATGCAAGAAAATAAAACTCGCCTACGGCTTCGCTGTATTTTCAGCTTTAGGATTACAACCTATACTATTCATAAAAAATATACTATAAAATATAATAAGCGTACTGCCATTGACTATAAACATATTCTTTTAATAATCAATGGTAGTACTTATTATATTACCACTGACAATATATTTTCACAATATTTTGGACAAGTACCATTTGATAGATTATAACTTTTATCTACGACCACTACTAAAAGTAGGCCTTTTAGCGCTAGCTTGTTTCACTAAAAGTGACGTTTTATAGTTTACCGTGTTTAAAGAAATCAGCTGTTTACTTTTAGCACATGTGCTAAAAGTGAAGCGAGGTTCAAAACTACAATTTCGAACTGCAAGTGAAGTTGTAAAGCTATTCTAGTTGCTTCTTGCGTTACAGGTAAAGCGTTTTCGAAATAATTAAAGCGTTATGTAATGAATACAGTCATATGTGGAGTATCAATAATTACATTTCGTAACTCACCTTGACAGCACGGGCGTGGCCAAACAATCGCCACCGCGGCGTAGGCTACTATTCATTATGACATAAATTAAAAGCGTCGCAGATGCGAACCTTTCTTAAATCGATATTTATGGATTAATAACGGTAAAATTAAGGTCGTAGATAAAATATTGTATGCAACGCGTGCTAAAAGTCGTTTATGCGAGACATGTTATGAAACTCAGCCTTCGGCTTCGTTTCATAATTTTCATGTCTCGCGCATAAACGTCGACTTTTAGCACTTGTTGCATAAATAGCTATTATTAGTAACTTTTTTTATAGTTTTGAAGTACATTCCAGAAAAAATGAAAGTTGACATTATTGGCAGTTGCATTGGTTTAGTGAACAGATTTTTTTTCTAAAGGTACTCTAAGGCACAGTTTAGTGCATAATCGTAATATGATATTTTAGTGCGTCTTTTCTTGTAAAACGCTTTGAACAAATTTCACACTGAAATGCTGGCTGTTTTCCACATTCGTACTGAAGGTGCCTCGTTAAGGTGCCTTTATTTTTATACACCCTGAAACATTGGTGGCAGGTGTGGCTACTTCTTTCGTCTTCATCTACAAATAAAAAGCACTTAAGCAAGTTGATAGCGTTTCAACAACTATACATGAGAACATTATATGAGTGTGGTTATTACTTTTTCAAGTGCTTCTTGCACGTCAGTTACGAGCGAGTGTACACGACGTCCCATTTTTTTATGGGATTAACTAGAAATCGCCATTATTATTACAGCTAGAAGATAACAGTCAATAGTCCACTTTTCGGAGGCAAGATGATGAAAACGGAAACCGAATATCTATTTTACTTTAAGAGCTGCAGTCGCAGAACGAAAATTTCAACTTTCAATTGGACGCTAACAAATCAATTTTAAAACTACGTAGTTTTTCAAATCCAATGGGCCAAAGTGTTCGCCGTTCATCGACCTTACAAGCTTCTTTTTTCTATTAGTTACGCCTATAGCTATTGCAGCGACTTTAGATTTTCGCCTATTTTAAGCTTGTTTCTCATTTGTCCTTAAAAATTCATTTAAATTTGCGTAAGTGTAAGTGTAAGTTTTTCAATGTAAGTAGGCATGAAAAGTTTAAGAAACCTGTAACCATGCATGACTATTGCATATATCTTGAAATAGTAATATTTGACATTTATTAATGGTACTAGGTTAGACTACAAAATATACGGGTGATTCTCACCAAACGCTCTTTTTTATGTACCATATGTTTTACCATTTCCCAAGTGTAACAATTAGCTTTTAAAATAGCTTAAAATATTTAGAATTACCTTAACTTTTCACTACTAAAGTTGTTTTCTGCGTAATTTTTGTGAATTATCTTGGAAATATTATCAAAGTCAAGAAATCTCAACTCCTTAAAGCGTACCCACCTCGTTTTTATTATGAAATGTCTAATTCTAGACGTAAATATAAGCACCCTATGCTTTTTGACCTTAAAGGCACTACTAACAGTGTATTATAAATAAGTTTATCTACTCCTACTGCACAATGGCCATGAATTATGTTTCATAATTCACGGTTTGCAGCCAATCATAAAATTCTATTTTCATTATTCAATAGTTTGCAAATTGCAACCAATCAGAAAATTCTATTTTCATTATTCAATAGGTTCTAGCCAATCACAAAATTCATTCTTATTATTAAATTACTTTTGAACTTAACAGCTGTCACAAATGTCATAATTCTGAAATATGAACACAAGGCTCCTATTGCATAGGAGTAGATAAAATATCGTATTATATTCGCGATTATGGCCATTATTCACTCAGATGACTTGCGCCACGCGCCTTCGGCTTGTGGCGCAAATGTCATCTTCGTGAATAATGGCTGTCATAACCGCTCATATAATAATATACTATTCCATTACTGAAATACTGTCAAATATTTTTATTATCTTTCAATTCACATATTTTCACATGTACCCTGATTTTGTTTCAACTCCGTGACTATTTTTTTAATTTATAAAGCTTCGTGTAAATCAAGTGGTCGTTTGACCTTGGTTGGTCCAATAGAATTGTCTAGAATTGTTATGTCTGCGAGAGGACACAAGTATGAGCCAGTTGGAGTTTTGTTCTGTGTTTGGAAATCCAGCTTTCTCAACTTTCTCAAATTTAAAACGGTTTTTGTTTTAGAAACAAGAAATATGACTGCAAAAAAAATCACGAAAAGCAGAAAGAGCGACAAAGAGTAGCGATGAGAAGGCTGCGTGAAGCAAGAAAAAATAATCCGGAACAATACGAAGAAGAAAAGAAAAAGGAAAGAGAACGATGGAAAAGACGTAAAGAACAAGGGAAAGTGAAAAGCATAACAGAATTATCCGAAAGGGAAAAAAGAATACAGCGCAAAAAATGGAGGGAAAGCAGCAAGCTAAGTTATGATCGAAAGAAGAATGAAAAAGAATTGTTAAAAAGACTTGATGAAGACACTCCACCGCCAAGTCCTGCATCGCTTGACAATCAAATAGCTGGACCTTTAAATCTACATGAAGATGGTAGGGCTGGAGACGGAAGGCTGCGAAGAAGAAAAAATTTACAAAGACTGCGGACAGAAATTGAAAACTTAAAGAAAAAACTAAAGACTGAAAAAACTAAAAAACTGAAATATAAACAAAAATTTAAGAGACTTGCATCTAAAAGTAAATCTATAAAATCTACTCCCCTTAAAAATGTTGATAACTTCTTAGAGAATCAAAAAGTAACCCCAGAAGTTAAAAGACAACTGATATTTGGCGAAGTAATGAAAAAGCAGTTATCAGAAAACTACCAAAAAAAGAATACTACCAAGGAAAAACGTTTATTCTGGACAAATGTATTTGGTCAACGAGTATCAAACCTAAGAAAGAAGACTCAGTTAAAGAACGAAATATCATGTTTTGTAAGATTAAAGACAAACAAGAGAAGGAGAAACGAGAATTTTATTAAAATAAGAAATGTTGTTCAGTCGTTTCTTGAAACAGATGAATGCAGCCGACTTTGTCCAGGAAAACTTGACTTGACACAATACTGTATGAAAAATGGGTGACTAAACGGGTTGAATTAGTAATAAAAGGACAGCCAAAGATATGTAGTAAAACAGTAAAAGACAAAATAAAGGCAACTAATAGTATATTGTGTATCGAGTAGGAAAAGCGTAACATTCCCGGGCGATGTGAATATTGCTGGGCGAGGCGCCAGCCGAGCCCAGCAACACAGAGTCGGGGAATGTTGCTTTTCCTACGAGGTACACATACTATTTTTCCGCCGATCTTTAAAAAAACAGACTGAAAACATTGAAATTCTAAAAATTATTTTACGAAGAAAAGAATAAGCGATGCCTTGAAAATAATGAACGTCGGTATCCATGGAGAAGTATCAACATTGTAGTTGTCAGACGACGCCATTTGCCGCTTTTTAATAAACATGTCAAGTGAAGACGAATCTATCCCGAGAACTCCACCAGAAATTGCGGAAGCAGTAAGTACTGCTACTTTAAATCTGCTTCCGAAGAAATCGAGGGAGAAATACGAGCAAGCGTACCGGCGTTTTATGGATTTTCGAATGGAAAAAAAGCGAGTTCCTTTTCGGAAAATGTTGTAATGGCATATTTCTTGGAGCTGTGTTCGAGAATGAAATCGTCAACTTTGTGGTCAAATTACTCAATGTTAAGGTCAACCCTCGGAATTAAGCACGATGTTGATATATCGAAATTCGCAAAACTTCGTTCTTTATTGAAAAGACAAAGTGAAGGATACAGGCCTAAGAAGTCCAAGATTTTAAGTAAAGCTGAAATCGATAAGTTTATTTTAGACGCTTCAGATAGGGAATATCTAATCATTAAAGTAAGTTACAAAATTAAATGTTCATTCTGATATCACACATCGATCTACTTTTTAGGTTGCTTTAATATTTGGCATTTCCGGTGCCTGTAGAATGGACGAATTAGTTAAGATGACTTTACCAGATATAGAAGACCTACATTCCAAGCTTTTAGTACATATACCTGACTCGAAAACCAAGAAACCACGGTCATTTGTTATTAATGACAGGTACTTAAATCTTTACCGCAAGTATGTTGCATTACGACCGGAGAACATGAACACTGATCGATTTTTCTTCAAATATCAGAAGGGAAAGGGTTGCCGACAGGTAGTGGGAATTCATCAATTCAGAAAAATGCCCCAAGTGGTTGCTGCTTATTTAAATTTAGCAAATCCGGCAGAATACACCGGCCATTGCTTCCGTCGCTCTTCTGCGACTATTTTAGTTGATTCTGGTGCAGACATTACCAGTTTGAAAAGACATGGAGGATGGAGTTCTAGCAATGTCTTTGAGGGATACATTGAGGAATCTCTGAATAACAAGGTGGAAATGTCGAACAAAATCTTTACTGTGCAACAACAGAGTAACTCTATTAGTTCGAATGTTGATGTTAATAATGCCAATACCAATGTTAATACCAATATCCCCTCAATAATCAACACATGTAATAATTGTACTATAACTATTAATATAACAAAATAATTAAATATGACTTGTTAAATGTGTTTTTATTACCTTGTTCAATGGGATAATTACTGTAAGGAAATACAACATTTCTTTACAGTACAGAAATGAATATTTCCTTACAGTAATCGTTCGTTGCCTAGCAACGACTACATGCACCGGAATCTTGACCTTTTCCGCTCAACATTCTGTCAGAAATGTCACAATTTTTGAACGATTGGCGGAAAACGAGAGTTGTCAAATATATTTCACGACGCATTAAATCCATTTCTTTTACACGTCCGAAATATTATCCACCAACAGCGAACTGTTCAATTTATAAAGAACAACCTTAGACTGGATGAAGTTTTATTGCATATAGATTTCTCTGAAAACTACAACTGTAAGTACGGAGAAGAGGTGCAATCAGCTCATTTCGGAGGGTCAAAGCCTCAATTATCTCTGCATACAGTTGTCACTTATAATTTAAATGAAGAAAAACACTTGGTCAAAACTTGCTTTTGTACTATATCCCCCAATTTACGACACGATCCCGCCGCTATTATGGGACATTTAGAACCAGTTATCGGCTATTTAAGAACAAAAATTGAGACAATAAATTATATTCATTTTCTAAGCGATGGACCATCAACGCAGTATCGCAACAGGAAAATGATGTGGCTCGTAGCAGCTTACTTGCCAAAGCTTCTAAGCTTTAAAATAATTAGATGGCATTTTAGTGAAAAAGGACATGGTAAAGGGGCTCCTGATGGAGTGGGAGGCTGTCTAAAAAGAACAGCAGATACTCTAGTTGCGAATGGAGTTGACGTCCCTGATTTCGAAACTTTTGTGATCAACATATCTCAAAAATGCAAAGGGATTAACATTTTCGGATTAAAACTTGATAACTTAGACAAAATAGAGTCTTATTTGCCAGAAGTGTTACCAAATTTTAAAGGATTAATGAAAACCCATGAATTTTTTTGGGAAAGAACCAATTCATTTATTGAGGTGAGACAGCTCTCGTGTTTAATTTGCACTAATACCTGTTCCCATTATAGACTTGGACATTTTAGTGTTAGTGAATTAAAAGGTTCACCCAAAAAGAAAATTCGCTACTCTGATGTCTACTCAAGCAGCAGCTCCAGCAGTGTTGGAGATGTTTCAGATGAAGAAGATGCTGAAGTAGAAAGTTGCAATGAAAACGAACCTTTTCAAGCTCAGGTTAATGATTTCGTTATAGTACAAGTGCGGGGGAAAAAATCAGTTAAAAATGTTGTTGCACTAGTAAAAGAAGTATTTGATGACTATTGCACAATCAAATATATGAAACGAGTATTTGGAGATAACAAGTTTATATTTCCAGAAAAAGAAGAAATTTATCACATAGACAATTATGACATAGGTACTCAAAAACCTTGATAATCCAAATGTGAATAGTAGAGCTCATTATGTATTTAATCTGGAGTCTGACTTATTAAAAAGTTTGTGATAATAAGTAAATTTGAGTCTGCTATACTTAAGGTTTTCTTGAAAAGTGATTTTTTAAAGTTTTTTTAAGAAATAGGTTAAGGAATTTTTATCTCTATGTTTTAAGATTTGTATTTTCTTTTAAATCTTAAGGATTAAAAGTGTTTTTGTTCCTTTGTAAAAGACTAATGGTTTATTTTGTTAAGAAATGTTTTTTTTATGTTTAATGTTCTCTCAAAGTGTATTTTCAATAAATATAATGTATCCTTCAAATATTTAAGACTTTTAAAAAGTAGCGAATATATTTTGCTCTTCAAAACCAGGAAAAACATTGAGTAGAAGCCAATTTTAATTTTTTTTGCACATATATCCGCTATTTTTGCCAGTCTGCCTATTTTTTCACACCTCCGTGAATGTATTCTCACATCCGTGAATAGGACTTTAAAAAAAAAACGGGTTTTTTTCGAAAATTCTAAGAAAAGTGTTTAACCGGGCATCCATCCGCATTTGTATGGTCAAAACAAAGGTGTATAATAAATAAGAAGTTTATCTTACTATTTTTGGATTTTTGAAAAAAACATTATTAATATGAACCGTTTGTGAGAATCACCAATACACACATTTTCTTTGCTTATTTTAAGCTTTTACAAAACATTTTTATTTACATTCTAAAATGAAATGATGCTTTACATTTATACCGTATGTGCTGAAGAAGAGTAGCTTTGGTTTTGTAAAAGATGGAACATTTTTCGCAGTGATATGGTGTATACTGCGTTTCCGTGTTCGTTGTTGGACGGATTAAGTAACCTAAAATTAAAAATTATTAAACTGTAAACAGTTATAACTAGTTTCAAAACTAATAAAAGCTATGATGATATGCTACTTGGTTTCAAATTGTAATACTACAAATACCGTCATTAATAATCAATTACTTGATCCTTCAACATCGTGAGTCCTATAAATATGAAAACATAAGCCTTTCATTTAACTGAATGAAAATAATAGCTATTTAAGTAACAAGGAATGTAAGGACCTATTAACATTTGAGGTAGGCAAGTACAAGCCAAGACGAAGTCGCGGCTTGTTGCCTGCCAAAAATGTTAATAGACGATACTTTCCGAGTTATCTTATTATATTTTCCCGCTGCTTATCGAAATTTTCCTACAATTTTGAAAAAAATTGTTTGGTTTGTCACCTGTCACCAGGATTAATTTTCGTGAGTCGTGTTACCTGTGAGTGTCACATGTCACATAAACACTTACAATTTATAAATAAAACGTCTAAATCTGCATCTTGCTTTGCTAATTTTATTATCCTAGGAACTTAATAATAATATTAAGTTCCGTTGTCAACAAAAAGCAGCAAACAAATATAATCACCGACTTACACGTTTTGTTACTAAGGCTGTATCACTGACTTACATGATCAGCAGCGGGAAAAACAAATTTAATTGTAGAGACATCCAATATTTCGATGGGGCTATACTTACATTTATTTTATTTTGTAACTATAATCGTCTTTATTGACCCTCGATAGCAGGCCTAATATAGCTTTTACGGTCCGAGGGCCTATAAAGTTGCTGAGCAGTTTAACAAACACCAACAATGTAGTATAACAACATCAACAATTGACATAGAAACCATAGCACACTAAAAATTAAAAGTGCCATCAAAACGATGACTTAGTAGTCCATTTTGAGAACCAAAATAAAATACAAAATTGTATGTACCACCATCATTATAACGATTATAGCATTCGGAAAATGTAAAGCTCTCCGGTTCGCGTTACGCTTCTCGTACTATAATCTACTGAATGTGCCCTTAGTACATAAATAACTATTATAGTTATAACAACCATGAGATACAATGAACAAAACAGAAAGAACTGCTTGAGTAGGAAAAAGGTAAACATAGAAGAAAATATTTGAGTAGGTTTACGCTCATTTTAATTATGATATACGTTATATACTATAAATATATGTATAATATAGAGGGTGTCGCATAATTTTCCATCACTTTTATTTTGTGTGTATATTATGAACAAAGTCTACCGAGGTCAAAGTCCTACATAGAATTTTGCCGAGATTAAGGAGTTTCAACCCTAGGAAAGGATCTTTTGCACCATAAAAAGAGTATAGCTAAGTGAACATTTTGCACAATTTTATATTGCCTCATTTATCTAGCATGCCATGACTTTTTTAAATCACGGGCACCATCACATTTCTCTTTTATTTATGTAAATTATGGCAATTTTTCTTATCTAATGCGTATCTAACCGACGATGAAATTAAGAACTACATAGCTTTTAGAGATTCTTAATTTTATACAAACAGTAATAGATATTACTAGGGTTGGAACTCCTTAATCTCGGCAAAATTTTTGATCGCAGCAGTAGGTGTCTATAAGGTAACTGATACTCGGCATGCCTAGACTTTGTTTATTACAAACAAACAAAATAAAAGTGATTGAAAATTATGGAACGTCCTCTATATATGTTACCTAAATATGCCTACTGAAATATTTCTTATATGGTTATCTCTTTGTTACTCAAGCTTCTGTTTTTTGTTCATGATATCTTATTGCTATTACACAGGTTACTGCACCGACGGACGCAACATGCACATCAAAGTATTCAAATACTGGCTTCCCTAATAATATTACTAAACTAAATTCAGTTCAGGTTTTTCAAAGAACTCAAATAAGTGTATGCTGCCACGAAATTACAATTAACATATCACCTCCAGCTCAAATCTTAAGCAACTGATATACAGTGGTCTCTTACATAGTTTAATAAATTCGAGAGTTTTTAATTAATTCACAAAACATCGCAATATAACCGAACACTGGTAAACCCAAACCGATCCGTATAAATAAATAGTCAACGTTATAGAGCGCTATGAAAATATTAATTTCTGTTTCAAAGCTCATAAGAGCTGCCAATAATTCTATTATTGCCACTTGGTATATGTAGCTGCTAGTTTTACTAGCACGCGTACAGGGTAGTTCAAATTCAAGGGTATCAAGGCGCATCCCTCATGTCTGAAGAGACGGAAGGAAGATTTATTTTGGTACTTTCGGAGAATTTCAGGCAGAATATCTGTAAAAGTTGAAAATATCTCTAATAATATTTATGCAACCTTGAGAAACTGAAAATGACGTTTTAGTTATCCGTTCATTATATTTTTATTTATTACTACAGTATGGCTATTAATTTATAGTACTGAAAATTTCAAACTTTTTTCACTTAAAATAATAGTTAATAATAAATTAACACTAAGTATTAGCTTTACAAGTAACATGTTCTAAATGCGCTCCATTACGTTGGACGCACAGTTCGTATCGTTTTTGGATATTTGTGATCATATCCACAATACACGTTCGAGATTTTCATTGGCATCCACTGTTATTTTCTTCCATATTTACCTTTTACTTGGTGTAGCACACTTCCAGTTCTTCTAAAGTTGGTTATAATGTTCAGTGCAATAGCATTACTTGGTGCCTGTTTATTGAAATGCTCCGAAAATTGTTCGCGGATGAATTTAATTCTTGCACCACTTTGTCCACCTAAACCGTATGAGCGAAAATAGTGCTCAACGAAAAAGACTTTTCTTCATTAGATAACATTATTTACGAACTTGCAAACACATTAGTACATCTAACCAAAACCAAACGTCAATGTTTATGTCAAATAACAGTATGAATTATTAGAGGTTTAAGCAAAACTAGGCCTACCGTTTCAGTACTGTAAATTAATAGCCATACTGTAGCTTTTTAGTCCACTTCTTCTATTTAACATAGTTTTTGCATTTTTCAAATTGAATTCTAAATAAAGGAGTTACAGACGAAAGTTTGTGTCATTGCCGTTAGATGGCGCTAAAAAAGTGACGCCGGTAAGCTCACTAAATCTCGTTAGCTACGCTAAGATAGGTAGGAAATAACGTTTGATAGGGTCAAAATATGAGTTTGTCAATACCAAATTTACCGTATACGCTACTAGTAAGTGCAAAAATAATGTTTCTATTTTTTTGTATTAGAATGAGGTTATTCAAATTAGAACTAGAAGCGGCTTCATTCTACTTCAATTTTTGGTAACTTTTTATTTCTATATGTTGTTGGCAGGCTACGAATAATGCCAATGCTACGTTAATGTCACTGTATTTTCTCTGCTTCTATTTTCTGTCGTTAGTAGAAGTTATATTTTGTGCCAGAATGACATACCAACAACCAAAGTTAAAAATATTAGATTTAGATAGTACATTTAGAACCCTTCAGCTATAATAAATTATTATTACCAACATATATTTTTGTAGTGAAAATTCCCAAATTATTGTTTTCCTTTTTAATAAAGAAAATAGAAAATAGTATAAAGCGCTTGTTATAGAAAACTAATTCAGTACTCGTTTGTCGCTAACGTTAACGAGGCTTGTTTCCGAATTTCAAACTCGTGCAAGAATACATAGTTTTCCATAACTTGTACTTTAATATACTATTATTATTAATTTATTCTTCGAATGCGATGCCACAATGCTTTCTATAGGTTAATTGGGCAGATAATCGTTTTAGCCGTAATTTAAAATATCTGGTAATACTTAAAATACTCAAAATCTGTAAAAGGCTTTACTCAGAACTTCCTTCGCAAGTGGACATCTGTAAAGGGTTTTACTCAGAAGTTCCCCCGAAAGTGGAAGTTGTGGCACTAAAAATTTTGGCAAAGGAATTTAATAGAATCTCGGCAAAGAACCAAAATACAAACGCGCGTTGTGATAGCCGAAGTGTTGGGATGCGGCAAGCAGTACAAAATATTTGTAATAATTATTTTTAAGCAGGAAAAGGTTTAAAAATATTTGTAATGTAATATTAATTCATTGCGTTCACGTCACAGAAACTTAAATTTATTTCTATTATAACCTATACGTGTACGCCACTGAAATACCGAGTTTGGTTTATCATAAATAATACCGAGTTTAGCGTAGCTAACGTGATTTAGTAACCTTGGACGCAGGCAGGAACAACATATACGTTTATTATAATAGATTATTATTTTTCGATTCCGTAAAATCTTTGTAATTGCGATTTTTTCCTGTAAGTTTTTTTAGGTAAATCGGTTTCTAGATAAGACTGGTTGGGTTTTGTTACTTCAATATAATTTTTTTCTCACAGCTCCACATTAGGTTTATGTAACAATAAAAAGCCTTTTTCCCACATTCCCTTTTTAAGGGTATGTAGAGAGAGATCGTTTTCAGATACGATACCAGTTGACAAATGAATCTGAATGTTTTTAAATCGAGCAGAAAAATAATTGACAGAATACAATTTTATTTGTTAAATTGTCTACCTCAGATTTTGTGTTCATTTATGTACTTATAAACCACCACAAACTAAAAATGTTTTTCTCTAAAACTTTAGGTATTAGAAAAATAACATATAAAAGAAACTTAACCTTAAACATATATAGTTTCAATTAATAAAATATTGGGTGAGATAGAGTCACTCGGAGTCGCAATAAAACCTTTTTTGAGGGCCCAACAGAAAAGGGAAGATCATGTTACATCAACGTTAATTCTTGTTTAGAAATCCTCACCAGAAATCCGTTTCATTGGTTTGGCGATAAGGGTCGTTTCTGTTAAGTTCAACTCGATGGACCAGACAACAATTCCTAGCATCATGGGGACGTCTCTGTTTTAGTTAGGTTAGTCCTAAAGCTTAGGAAAGTTGTATAAACTGTCCAGTTAGTTCATAACCCAAAATATGTCAAGTTACCAGTTTAAAATGAGCACATGAAATGTAATCTACCGTCAATAACTTCAGAATAATATAATAAGAAGATTTAATTACCTTTTCGGCGGCCAGGCTAAAAAACAGGTTATATTTGTAAGCGTCAAAGAAAATGGGTTTAATGTTATACCGTAGGTATCTGTTAAATAATGGGCATTTCTTATACTTTAGAAATGTGAATTGAGTTAGACGGGTAATCAATGAACAGCATTCATTAAATATATAAATAGTTAAGAGGGTATAAAGAGCTCTTTAGATTTTTATCTTACCTAAATGTGTTGAATTTCCGCAAAAGAAAGAAAACCTCTCAATGGAACTAATGGCAAATCAAGCTAATATGAACTCTAATTCGATATTTCCGTATAAAGTATCATACAGGGTGTAAAAAAAGTCTGGAATATAGCAAATATTTCAGAAACTACCGGAGATGAATTTTTCAAAATTGCCAGACTTATATAGGTAAAAACGGCGCATCTAGGAAGGATAAAACCGTTTCTGTAACTGTACAGGGTGAGTCAGAAAAAATACCAACTTTTGTATTTTAAATTGGACACCCTGTATATTAACGAGGAATCAAATAGTCCTTCAAAAGACAAATTCAACTACATATATAAGGTTTGACGGATTTATCTCTCAAAATGACAAATGTGGGGTGACCTAAAGAATAAGGTTTACAACAATATACCGGTTAATATTGAAGCTTTAAAGGATCATATTAGAAAGAAATACGTCAAATTCGATGGGATACTGTCTTTAAATTCTCGTAAGACGTTGTCAAAAGTATCCCATCAAATTTGACGTATCTCATTTTTAATATGATCCTTTAAAGCTTCAATATTAACCGGTCTATTGTTGTAAACCTTATTCTTTAAGTCACCCCACATTTCCCATTTTGACAGATAAATCCGTCAAACCCTATATCGTTGAATTTGTCTTTTGAAGGACTATTTGATTCCTCGTTAATATACAGGGTGTCCAATTTAAAATACAAAAGTTGGTATTTTTTCTGACTCACCCTGTACAGTTACAGAAACGGTTTTGTCCTTCCTAGATGCGTCGTTTTTACCTATATAAGTCTGGCAATTTTGAAAAATTCATCTCCGGTAGTTTCTGAAATATTTGCTATATTCCAGACTTTTTTTACACACTATAGAAACTGCCGTAGTAGATAACCCTTTATTATATTAAGCACCCAATTAACATTAACATAACCCATAACTTATATGATTGAATGTACATAAATATTATAGAAACAATTAACAATTTAAGTAAAGTTGTGGGCGCCCACTACTTCTTGTTTAGTGAACTAAAACTTTTATGCGAAAGTGAAGTAAACAAAAATCCCACATTTATCATACCCATCATGAGCGTAACTTGGGGAATCACTTTGGGGGGGGGGAGGGGCAAAATCAAAAGTTCACAAAATTTTAAACCTAAATTGCAAAAAAAATGCTGCACTTGCACTTTAAAATCAAAATTTGGTAGGGGGGGCACTGCCCCCCCTTGCCTCTCCCAAGTTACTCCTATGATACCCATAACGCAGCCGAGGATTGAGCTAGTCGGAGTTATGCGAGCCTTCTGAGGCAGGTTGCAATAGTTGGTACACATAAATGTACGTACATATATTTTGTGTGTAAATACGTGTAAACCCAAGCTAACACTCGTAAATGATTTGTTTGTATCCTAAACTAAGGTGTTTAGGAATGGCCAATCATTATAGGGTTTAATAATATTTTCTTTTGTTTTCTTTATTGTTTTAAGTGTCTATATTTTAAAGGTCAATAGATCTACTCGTATGTTTATTTAAGAGTTTCATGTATACTGAGCTAGCTATGTAAACGAACAGGGCAAATAATTTGTAAAAATACTGAGGCGTGTGAGACGTCTTATTTGAATTTAACGTCCCGACGGAGGGGCTAACAAAGCACTTGTTTCACACCTGAATTATGATCAGTTGCAAGCCATAGTTAATATGATTTGAAAAATCTGGTGTAATACACCCACACAATTTCCTTTTACAGTGATCTTATAATTAGCCGAACATTTTATTTAAAATTTTTAATCATTTGTCAAAAATTACAAATTCTACAGAAACCGTACAAAATAGAGCGTAAGTTGAAGACAAATTTTCTCTAAAATTTTAAACCGCATTTAAAAATGTAATAATATACCGGGTGTTCTATTTAAAGTTAGAGTTAATAAAGAAAAAGGAAAAAACAAAAGAAACCCATTTTAGAGATATTCAACTGAAAAATCACCTACCTCACATCAATACACAATGTAATAAAAAAAAAGTTAGAAAAAATCAAAATAACTGAAAAATCACAAGAGTAAACAACATACTTCCGGTTATGCGATTTCTTCAAAGCTTGCTGTCGCATCTAGATGGTACACAAAACTTACATATAAAATTTCAACACACAAACAGACAGACCAATGAACAAAAACATGTTTTTTGGGTTCAGGGGACTCGAAAACGTGAACATCTGTTGAAAACTCATTTTGATTTTTTGGTGTGAATCCAATTCCTCCTTTATTGTCAAAGAAAGTAAAAAATCAGAACAGCAATGAAAAGGATATTTGTTAAGTATCAAGTTGATATGGTAACTGCGCCGTGCGATTCCTTTGAGCGCAGTCGAACTTACAATGTGTTTTTAATATTGGGAGTAGCGTTCTAGCTCTCAACAGAACAAGAGCGTCCAACGTGACGCTATGTGTATTTAATAAATAAAGCATTTACAATTACCACGGCGGTGCTTTAAATGATTCCTTCAAGAGGATGACTACCCGCAAAATATCCAATATTGATGTTTGACGAAATTCTTTATCTCAGCCATAACTTACAACATAAAAATTATGGCTCA
>CALNHX010001479.1:176342-224005 GCA_940337035.1 Agriotes lineatus
AACGCATATGAAGGTGTTAAGTCATTTTGCGGTTGTAGATGCTTAATTGCATTTCACGCCTTTAGGGCAACTTGTTGCTATGTTAAAACCATTTTCAATCTTTGCGCACAAGTACAATCTCATCTTCCGCACATTTGATTCAGGTCATTTTGGTATTTTAAATAGCCACCTAGGCTTTAGGGCAGCGTGCCTGTATGCTAAACCCTTTTAGTTCTTTATTTGGCTCCATCGCCTAATTCCAGAATCACGATTTCGCACATATTTGGCCCCAAACGCAGTATTTCTCGTCGGTTGGAGCCCCCCTCTGATGGCGCTGTGGCAGCCGAGCGTATCGCCCGCCAGAATTCCGAATCTTCTAGAAGGCACGCCGCTGAGGCGTGATACCATTGGTGCCGGCATTAATTTGTTTCATTTTATCGCCCCGCGATTGGCTGCCGAGGTTTAGTCACGTGGGGACGCGACCAAGGTGACCTTTGCCAGCGCTTCCCTCTGGGCATTCAGCCGAGAGCCGTCGATCGCGTAAGAGGTCGGATAGTGTGTGTGAGTTCGTGCGGCGCTTCCGCCCTTGGCGGAGGCGTCAGCCTTTTTCCCGTCGAGTGCTGCTTCAGCAAGTATGTGACAAACGGTTTCGCCTTAAGGGCAGTGAACGGCAGTCCGTTGCAGAGAACGCTCGTGTGGTGGTTGTGAGTCTGAGTTTCGAATTGTCTTCGGCGTAGCGTGGGTGTTTTTGAGCCCAGTTCCTGCTTCCGTAAGTAAGGGGTCGTGCCCCTTCATCTCGACCTACGAGGATCTGTCCCGCAGAACGAAAGTGGCCCATTTTTCGTCGTCCCGTCGTACGCGTCCTGACGCGCTTCACGTCGCCATTGTGGCGGATGTGCACTCATCCCTATATCCGTCGAACATCGAAGGTACCTGCCACCTAAGACTGCAGCCTGTCGCAACTCGACTGTACCAGGCCCCCTAACCGCCTACATATTAAGGTATGTGTCTTTGAACTGATTACCGCTGTGAACGCGAGCGAGCCGTCACATCTCTGGTGCCTACAGGCACTGTCGTCATATTTGTCCATGTCGCGAGTGCTAATTTGATCTTTGCTGTTCGCTGCATAAGGCGTCGCGCCAGCATATTTGTGCATTCCTTCAGAATTGCAGACTGTCCATGTCGCGAGTGCTAATTTGATCTTTGCTGTTCGCTGCATAAGGCGTCGCGCCAGCGTATTTGTGCATTCATTCAGACTTGCAGACTGTCCATGTTGCGAGAGCTAATTTGTTCATTACTGTTCAACATCTGTCGCTAGGTTTAGAGCGCGCGCGCCAGCTGGTGTCCTTAGTTATAATCTAGTTATAGATATAGGGCGACGCACTCTGCTGCCCCATTGTAACCCGTTAGTCAATACATGATTTGTTAGCTAAGGGAACTATTGTTTTGTTTCGACTTGTGCATGTTCTGTTACAGATAAACGCCCCCTTCATTGTACTGATTATTGTGCGACGGAACGAGGGAGCTTTGAGCGTACAGGTGGGTGAGACAGCTGCGTAGTCGCGGTCGGATTGACACCTAATTACAATCCTTGCATAAGGCAATCCCGAAATTGTTATTTGACCTTGCAATTCTTGAGTAATCCTATCGGCGGAGTATTTTGCGTGCTTCGCTCCCGTCTAACCGTCCAGGCCCGGTTAGCCGGGTTAAGACAGGCTTGGTGGCGCCCTCATAATTTCGACATACCCTATACATATATATTATGCCGCAACACGCTTGCCCAGAACGTATCGTGTGACTCACGCCCGACTCCCTGAGCGTTCCAGCCGTGGCCTATTAGCCTATTTCGAACCGATTTCAGGGCAAGTGTGCCAGTTTTTCAGGACTGATTCCGTGGTGCGATGCTCACCTTGGGTGGGTGTCGTAAAGTTCTTTTAATACCGTAACATATTGTAAAAGACACTAGAGGACATTTTCCAAAGAAACTAGAAAAGCAGTTACGCTGTCGTCAGTGCCACCAAAGAGCAAGATGAATGTGCATGAAGTGCAAGGTTACCCTTTGTTCAGAGAGAGAAAGCTTTATTCAGTATCATATGGCTTAGTTTTAGCTGACTGTTCCAAAATATAACCATTTACAATAAAAACTTGGGATACAATTTTTCTTATTAGTAACGTACCTGTATTCCCGTTGTACTCATATGAGTACACACATTTTTTTGAAAAACTGTAAAAAATGTATCGAAAAAAAGGTGGAAACGTATATTATGTGAATAAAAATGACACAAAAATACATAAATAAAAACACTTTCAAGGAAAACATATTCATGGGAACAAATGGGTTAAGAGGACCATTGTAGTGAATGAGTTAGAGGTGTTCATCTGAACGTTTTGAACGTTTGTATAGGTTCAGGAGTTGAGCGTCGTGAATAGATCCGAATAGGAACCGTTGATATGGATGGCTGAAGGTTCGTCGGGAGAATTTCGTAGAGACCTGCAGGTTAAGATGATTTGTAATCCGAGGGTTGTATCATAAGGTAAGCCATTCAAGGAATGATAAATAGTTACCTGAAATAAATGAGAAGCGAGAAGAACTCTCTCATTACGCAGATGCAAACTCGTTTACTATAACAGCTAATTAATTGAATTTAAACAATAGTAATTAGTAAAGTATTAGTGTCAAATAACATGAAAATCAATATTTCGGGATGCTGCTTTGTAACTGAATCGATTTTAGAACTGTAAAGTTTTTCTTCTTCTTTTGCACGATTTCTAAACAATGCTAAATCCTGCTCTTGATTTAGATATTAATTATAAACTGTTATAATGACAGGCATTATTTATTATTACAACGCGTTTTAAGGATAAAATAAAATATGCGACAATACAAATCGAGTAGCGCAGAGGAGGCCAACTGGGCAAAATGGTCAGTTTGTCCGTAAATCCTAGGAGTCAACTGGGCAACAAGCAAAAAATTTTTGTACAAAGATACGAATTTAGGTTATTTGCAGATTGAAGATTTGTGTGTACTTAGTACAAACATTCCTGTGTAATGTAAAAAATGTGTGTAAAATTAAGTAGCGGGATTATAAAGTTGACCGTTTGCCCAGTTGGCCTGCACCCGAGTAGCGAGTAGTGGAAACTGAAATTTTGGGTGTCTTATAATCCCTATCAGGTGCGAAACAAATAATCCGCATTTCCAAGTTTTTGCAAGTGAACCCTTTTACAATGCTGACGGCGACTGACGGTAATCGTTTAATCCGTACAATAAGTTGTGTTTAGTTTAGTGCACTTTTGTTTGATTTATTTTTAAATGCATACAAATAGTCTTCTAAGTGATGGGATCTAATCTAATATCATGTCACAAAATATGGAATTTTTGGTTTTTCCTGGATAAGTACGTAAAGCAACTATAGTAGAGAAGTAGCGACTAAGTTTTATTTACCTTTCGCAATAGCGGATTATAAAAAAAAGTTGTTAGGCATAGAATGCAGATTAAGTTAGTAACTCAAAAAAGCAGCTTATGCGAATGTCATGAAAAAGCTGTGACATCGAAGCTAAAGTTTAAATATACCACTAGTATTTTTTACATAAAGATTTAAGTAATTGCGGATTATGTAAAAATCGAATTTTCTAATACGTATATCACATATTCTGTGTAATTAAATTGAAATTACGTCCATATGAAATTACATCTTCGACACACGAAATGCAAAAAATGATATTGTGATTATACGCTTATTTATCAACTCTATTGCTTAAAGAAACCGTAAGTATGAAGCATTTACCTGCGGTTTTATCCATTCGATTGTATATTACAGAATTACTACGTGAGTTACACTACATATACTCTTGCTAAACATACATAGTCAGAAATTCAAGCTTACTCTGCTTAAAGATTACTGTTATCTGCTACTATATTATGCCTGTCGCGTGCCTGCAGATTTGTTATATTTTCCCGTACACATTTCATGCGCTACAGTTTGTTGCACCGCCTTAACGATTTTTAATAATAAATGAAGCCGAGTCGAACTTCTATTGTTCAATAAGAAATAATTAAAAAATAAATATGTAAAATAAGTAAAGTAGAATTTCCCCATGTATTTATTAACACAGCCAACTACATATGTACGTATACAGTGTGTCCACAGACTCATTCTCAACATGGGGATCTTTTTTATTGCGAATGATAGAGATTTGAGTAAATGGGATAACACATTCCTCAGGTAAAGTTGTACCAAACTCCATACATAAACTTTGGATATACAACGTAATTCAAACGCTGTAGCAATAAAGTGAAGTTTTGACTTTTTTATTTTTTAAATAACTTGGCTATTTTAAGAGGAAGTCGAATTTAATTTGCACAATTTTAGGGCACTTTTTTAACAGGAATCTAGTGGTACGTTCAGATTTTTTTAAACTGTTATCGTAGTTGAGCTACAACCTACAACGGCCAATTTAATTTTCTCTTATGGGATTCACGGTTGGCTACTTTTAAAAAATGTATGATTTGTTATACCTAATGCAAAAATTAATGGTGACAATTTAATGCATACACTAAAAATAATTAACTGGTAATTTATTATTACAAGATGTTTTTCTCTTGGAGCTGCTTATTAACAGTGATACAGTTGATATGTTGTCTTGTTGTCTTGACAAAAATCCAACCAAAGCTACTAAAATGTACTTAAACCAGTATTTACAAGGAAGACAACCACCTCATACGCCGTATACAAATCTGTAGCGCATAAGGACGTAAGCACACAAGGAAATCAAAGCTTTTCATTTCAATCTTGCTCTACTTCTGTTTGGAAAGTAATGCCCAAGTGCTTAGACATCTTTTGTAATTTAGTTTAATGTAAAATCTAAATACTTTTAATACTTTTCAAGCCGTTCTATGTTTTTAATAAATGCCTAATTGCAATAAAATAATTCTTCTTTATTTCATTATTTTCAAAACCTTCAAACGCAAACTTCAAGACTGATGCTCTCACTTCTCAAAGTAAAAATAGTTTTTTCGCCATTAATTTTCATATTAGGTATAAAAAATTACATGTTTTTGACAAGTGAAAAAATTCTCATTTTAAGGGCCTCATATTCAACTATGAGTCCTATAAGAGAAAATAAAGTTGGCCACTGTAGCTCAACTACGATAACAGTTTTAAAAAATCTGAATACATCATTAGATGCCTAATAAAAGGTGCTTTAAGAATGTCTAAATTAAATTCGACTTCCTCTTAAAATAGCGGAGTTATTAAAAAAAATAAAAAAATCAAAATTCACTTTTTTTCCTACAAAGTGTATTTACGGGTTTGACACAACTTGATCCAAGAAGTATTTTATCCAATACCTACCTTAGAAGGCTCACATAACTCCGACTAGCCCAATCCTCGGCTGCGATACGGGTATGATAAATGTGGGATTTTTGTTTACTTCACTTTCGCATAAAGATTTTAGGTTCACCAAGAAAGAAGTATTGGGTGCCAACAAAAAATTGTAATTTTTTTCTATAATATTTATATATACATCCAATCATGTAATTTAGGAGTTATGTTGATTGATTAATTATGAGTTTACTATAATAAAGGTTTATCTACTATGGCAGTTCATAAATGAGACTTTATACTGAAATATCGAATTAAAGTTTATAGCAGTTTGATTTAAATTGATTATTTAATCATGAGTTTTATAGAAAGGTTTTCTTTCTTTTTTGAAATTATGCACATTCAGGTAAGATAAATTTAAACAGCTCTCTATACCCTCTTAACCTATTTCTGTTTGCAATGATGGCTGTTAAATGATTTATCGGATAATTCAATTCACATTTCTAGAGTATAAGAAATGCCCATTATTTGACACATACCTGCGGTATAACATCAAACCCTAACTGACATTTACAAATATAACCTGTTGGCTATCTATTTGGTTTCTTTTAGCATTGCTACTGAAAAGGTAGTTAAATCTTCTTATTATTATGAAGTTATTGGCGGTAGGTTAAATTTCAGGTACATTTTAAACTTGTAACTTTGACATATTTTGGGTTATGACTGAACTGAACAGTTTATACAATTTTCCTGCGGTTTAGGACCGACCTAAGCAAAAAGGAGCGGATCCGATGCAGCCAGGAACTGTTGCCTTGCCCATCGAGTTGAACTCTCCGTTAACGGGAAACAATTTCATCGCCATACTAATGAAGCGTTCTTTTTTGGGTGAGGAACTCTTAACGAGATTTAGTTACGGTCTAACATTATCTTCTATTTCAATTAAAGACTTTGTCGAGACTTCTTGCGACTTTATCCAACTAAATCATAACGTTCCGTGCTTAAAGATAGCAAAGAATTGTAGGGGACACTCACAACTTTAAAAAACCTCTTTTGTATACCAAAAGTAAGAGAAGTGTAGCTCATAGTATCAGTTTTAAGAATTTAGTCATAGTTTAGCTAAATAACTGTATTTTTGTTTGCTCAAGAAACTCGTTAAACAATAACAAAAACTTTCTCATGTCCGTCCCATGACAAAAAAGGGGCGGAAATTGAGCTTCCTTTAAGGTTCTAGTCTAGTTTACTACTTTATACAAGTAAAAACAAGTACAGCTTAATAAAACGAAACATTGTAGTTGAAATACTTTGACAAATTCAGCAAATTCTTACATTTAAAGGTTATAAATTTGAAAAATTAGAATTTGAATGCCTAATTTACCTGTGAACAACGAGAGCTCGATAAATTCCTAAGATAAATGGCGTCTGGATGCTTTAGTATGATTAGTTATTTATTTTTTAAAAGATATAGGTAGGTATTTATTGAGACTTTGTGAAAAAAATGTAAATACAGAAACCGGGACGGACATGACAGTGTGGGATGGACATGATACAATAAAAACACACATGGAAAATGTTTCTTTCACCATAAAAAACACACTTGCTGCCCAAAATGTTTAATGTAATGACGTAATGACTTAAACAAAAATAAAATACATTCATAGGTAATAAAAAATAAAATTCCATTCAAAAAATAAAAAAATAAACAAAATATTATTGCATTAATGATAATGTAGAAATTGTATGCATATCCTCGGTGGAAAGTTTGAATAGTCTGCTGGTAACTTTTACTGGAGACGATACCTTACATAGCACTCCACTCTTTGGTATCTGTTGATTATCCGGTTTGGTGGGCCATGTGAAGTAAGTCCCTGATCGGGACATGAAAGATATGTCAAGTTGATCATTACTTTTCTTAACAATTCCAGGATACCAATCCTCAAACAGGACAACTGCATAGTCGTTAACTCGAATTGATTCAATTTCCTCTTCATGTTGACCGACAACTTGTATGTCGTAAACTGCTTCAACTTCTTTACTTTGTTTTGTATGATCTGACAGAAATTCTGGAAATGTCAATTAATTGGGAAGCAAGGAATGGTGATCACAATCCAGCTTATTCTTACATAGCAGAAAAGACAGATATCTTAAGCTTAGAGTGTTTGGTGTTGACTTGAGCCATATAATCTGATGTAACTTCATTGTATTCGGAAGTGGTTTAAGAGTCTTAGGAGCAATATTATCAAAGTTGACTATTTCATTCTGAGTAACTTTTACAAAATTAACGTGAAGGTCCCTGACTGCTTCCAAAAACGGTTGGCAATCAGTGACTTTTTTTCTTCGTTCGTTTTTTCTTGGTTTTACTCGGGTTGCCTTCTTGAGCGTCATTATCATGATTCTCATTCAACGTTATGTTATCTTCTACCATTTCATGTTCTTCTGGGTCTGGTAAATCCTCTAGATCAGAGTTGGCGAACCTTTATTCATCTACGTGCCATTTTTTCTAAAGAAATGTTAAATGAGGCCATGACATGCCATCAACAATCTCGACTTCGTAATTAATGTGGAAAAAATAACAGGATATACTATCAACTTATAACTCCTTATTTGCAACCAAAAATATACATTTTGTTGGGCAATAGTAACGTTCTCTGAATGATGTCATTTTTGACAGTGGTCTATTATGAGATGTCTACACAGTGGAAAAAGTCCGATACAATAGTAACGTATGTTTATTTAAATGAAAGAAAAAATATGTGCGACTTCTGCTGTTATAAATTAGATACTAAATAACTTCTACTAGCTTCATACTTTTGTTACTTTTAGCACAATGCAAGCTGAATTGGAGTCATCTGACAAACGGCTTCTAAGTAAGGCTAATGTTATTCATTTCTGAAAATAATGACTTACAGATATAGGTAGATGAAAATATTGTTGAGATAGCAAAATCCAGCTTCTTCAGACATCTAAATGTGTCTGGAATTGAATACCACGTTTCCATAATTTTGATTACCTGATACAGATAGTCTTACTATTTCACTTATTTCCAACTCTTTCCTTGTTTCGATAAATTTTTGAATCCATATTGAACTAGACTGGAAATCAATCAGCTACATTTCAATTTCTTCAATTTACAACCAATAAAGTTTGGCCAAGTTCAGTTTATTAAGTGAAGTTACATCAGGATACATAATAAACTTCAGTGTTTTCGATAATCCTTTGAACTGAGAAAATCTCGATGAAAATTCTTTAAATTAATTACGGAATTAAACTCTTCAGTGACTGTTGCTTGATCTGGTTTTTAGTGTAAATTCAAATTTCTGCGGAGTTTCTTCAGGTTTGAGAAATGCCTGTAGTTTTTGGTAACAATATCGTTACTGAAAACTTGCAGGTTAGCCTCGAACGCAAGAATGAGATCGTTCATAATAATTGTTTTATTTGCGCCTCGAAGCTTCATGTTCAATTCATTGTTAAATATAAATTGTTTCGATTAGATACCTAAATTCCTTAATTAATGCCGTGCCCAAATTATTTTGTCGCGTGCCATTCGTTCGCCACTCCTGCTCTAGATCATCAGTAGATCAGTACCTAATGAATCTGGTAGGTTGGAAGTCGTTTTGCTTGCTTAGATTTTTATCTAAATTAATTTCGGCTATATCAATACCTTGACGCTCTTCATGATTTTCTATATTGTCAATTTGATTCATCCTCAACTTTTTTGAATTAATATGAATGTAGATACTTGTGTTACAGCTTACTTGTTCTTGTTTCTTTTTTTTTTTTGGTTTTTTGCAATCGTTGTTGCTTTTTAATCTCTGTTTTTTCTCTTTCTCGAGAGTAGAAAGGGGGCACTTATCCCCCACCACTTTTAATTCGATTAAGCCACGCCCCCTTAATTCGCGGAATTATTCGCGGATTTCGCGGAATTTTTCGCGGATTGATCTAATTAATTTTCGCGTCGCGGATTGATCTAATTAATTTTTGCGTTTTGATCTAATTAATCACATATGAAGTTTGATATGTAATTTACATATGTGCTACTGATTAAATTACGCATTAGCTTCCGATTAAATTACGCGTGGCCATTTTTTATTTGCTTCTGGAATTACACGTCGGCCATCTTGGTTTTCTGGCGCGAATATTTGAATTTTAAATTTTCAGATTTTTTTTCTAAGTTCAATTTTTTGAATTTAAATCTCCCGGGTGTCCGCCATCTTGGTTTTCTGCGCGCGCACTTCTCACAGGTGTCGTTTTTAATTTTGAATTTTCGCGGAAATATTTGAATTTCAAACTGCTAAATCTTCCGTCTCCCTCATCGAAGCTGCTCTCTCTCTCTCTCATGCACGGAGGCCATTTTAATTTCGCGCGAATATTTGAATTTCAAATTTGTTCAGATTTTTTTTTCTAAGTCCCTGTTTTGGTAGATTTATCTCTCTCTCTCTTCTGCTCTGGTTGTCTCTCTCTTGTAGTCACAGGATGGATGTTTAATTTTAAAAAAATTTCTGGCGGACTTGGATTTGAACCCTCTACGTTTGCATACACATTGGGCTCACATCGATCGAGGTAGGTATTTTAAAATTTTATAAAACCAGAGGCCCGACTGATGCCGCACTAACACGTTTTAAACCATTGTACTCTGTTACTTGATGCGGCAACAGTTTGGACCTCTGGTTTGATAGAATTTTTAAATAAAAAGGTATGGAAACACTGCGTGCGTCACATCGCAGACAGGATGGCTCTTGTAAATTGAACGATGACGCATCACGACAAATAATAAAACGTCAGCTGAGGGTCAAGTCTTTCGATAAAATATATATCAAACCCAGTTTCGAAATTTGTACATGGTTTAATTTATATGAAATATTGTATGAAATTGCATGTAGAAGGCTTTTTAAACTATATGTTTTCTTAATTATGCAGAGAGTGCTCGTTTATATAGGGAGTCAGGTTGGTCGAATGGTTAAGGCGTCAGATTTAAGCTCTGATCTCGAGAGAGAATACGGGTTCTATTCCCGTACCTGTCATATTTTTTTTATATATTTATTATGAAAGTCTTGATTTTAAGTTAGTTTATTCACGACGGCTCTACCAGAACAAACGACTGAGCTCCTTTTCGACTAAAATGGACAAAGAGCGGAAGATGTTGATTGTATCGCCGGAATTTGTCCAACGTCTTAAGTCTGGCGATGATGCGGAGAAAAATATATTATCACAGCTTGATGACGAAATGCAAAAAGTTTTAATGTCCAAATTAACTGATCACGATAAATGGATCCAGTACAATCAAGTGTTACAACGATTCCTTCATTTCACAAACCAGGCGCGGCAGCCAATCAAAATACCTATTGAAACAACCAGTGACAGCCTATCAAATGCCGTTATTTTATCTACACTTCCCAAAACTTTTAAGAAAAAAGCTGAAGTTTTCCTACGCATTTTGAGTACCTCAAGCGATGTGAGCTGGGATCACAAGAGTACCGTTACTATAAAGGGTGAAATTTTACCGGCGTCTAACATAGTCGATTTAATTCACGACACTCTGCGGCCTCGAAAAACTATTAATCCACCCGGACGCCTACAGTTTGCTGATTACATCAAAGACCTTAACGTTGCTAATGTGCTGCTAGCTAAACCTAAACAGCAAAAGAAGCCAACCCCGACTGGTACTACAGGAAAAACCGAAATGGAAACTGATAACTGCGAGTCCGATTTAGAATATAAATTAAAAACACCAGCTACTCATCCAAGTCCACATCAAAAAGGTTCAGTCAGAAGAACGCCGATAAGGAAACGCCTCCAAAAAAGGGCCGTTAGAAAAACGCCTCTAAGGCAGATGTCATCAACACCAAAAACGAAGGGAATTCTAGATTGGGTGCATCTTAAACTTTAAAATGACACAATGAAATTCTGATTTTATTACTTGCAGCCTTTTTAATTTGAAATGTTGTGCACCTCAAACTACAGTTTTGTAAATTGCTAGAGAATTTTTAGAAAATAAGCCATTCAGCTGTACATTTATATTTATATTATTAAGTATTATACGAAATAAGAACAATATATTTGTTTATTACAAAGTGTTTGTGTTTCTTTATTTCTACTCTGCTTTTGTTTTTCACGAATCTGAAATAATTACAAAATCTAAAGCTAAAATATTAGTATTTGAAGTTATTTTACAGCTACAAAGTGTAAAATTTCAAAAAATCAATCTACGATTTCATAATGGTGTGATATAATTTAAAAAATTGTGATTTCTTTTAATTTTGAGCGATACATTTTATAAAAAAGTGTAAAACATTTGCAAATTTTTCAACGAAATTGCTATTTCTTTTAATTTTGAGCGATGCATTTTATAAAAAGTGTAAAACATTTGCAAAATTATGCATAGTTTATGTAACATGATGTCGATTTTTGTGAAAATTTATGTGGGATGGCCTGTAATTGCGTGATTTTTGTTCAATTTTCATCGTGTGTTGAATAAAATATTGTTTTTTGTATAATTTCAAGTGGCATGATGTCAGTTTTTGTATAATTTATGTGACATGATGTCGATTTTTGTGTAAATTTATGTGATATGATGTGTGATTGCGTGATTTTTGTTCAATTTTCATCGTGTGTTGAATAAAAATATCGTATTTTGTATAATTTCAAGTGACGTGATGACAGTTTTTGTATAATTTATGTGACATGATGTCGATTTTTGTGAAAATTTATGTGAGCTGATGTGGAACAGAACGTTTTTCAGCGAAAGTGCGTAATTTTGCTTCTAGAAATGCTTGTGGTAGAAGATTTTTTCAATGAAAGTTGTATAAAAATATTGTTTTTGTCGTTTTTGGTTAGAACTTTTTCAGCGAAATTGTGTTTTTTATTCAAATCTTACTAAAATTGCTGCAGAAATTGCTGTTTTTTATTCAAATCTTGCTAAAATTGCAACAAGTTAGAGAAAAAAGTGTAAAACATTTGCAACATTATGCATAGTTTATGTAACATGATGTCGATTTTTGTGTAAATTTATGTGGGACGGCGTATTTTTTATCGCTTATTGGATAAAAATGTCGTTTTTTGTATAATTTCAAGTGACATGATGTCAGTTTTTGTAAAATTTTAAGTGAAACAGAACATTTTTTCCAACGAAATTGTGTTTTTTTTATTCAAAATTATGTTACTTTGTGGTCAATTGCGTTTTTATTTTCATCCGTTTGCATTTATACTGGAATTTTTTAAACTGAAATGCAGTTTTTATCGATATAATGACACAATTTCAGACATTTACTTATAAAATAGGGTTCCGTGGTGAGAAGAAACAGTTTATGCCGAAAGAAGTCGCTGTTTTCGTTAAAATGTTCCAAATACCAATTTACATTAAGTTGTTATATACAAATCGACAGTGAAAAATCTGTACATTTACAATAGCATAGTTTGGTTCTTCCACTTTGTCAAAAGACCCATCTTGTAAACGCACAATAACTAAAAGTTTTACGGCTTTACAATGCGTTGCATTTATTTACTCAACACTTTTCGCGATTTTTTATAGTAATATATTTATGCGGATTTCGCGACTTAAAATAATTATTCACATGTGGCTAGGGTTCAAATCCGACTAGGGGCCGACGCAAAAGCTTTTTTAAATTAAATAAATGGAGAGAGAGAAAACAACTGTGATGAGTGAGACGGAAGACTTCGGCGTGACGTAATCAAATCCATGGAAATCAAGATGCAGTTTTCTTATAAATCCAGGTTTTGTGCAGCGTCGTGTTCGGACCGCCATTTTATACAAATAAAAACTTCGATTCGTTCTAGAATTATTCCGCTGTTCGATGGGCAATATTTTAAAAATTCCACTCATCGCTGTTCGTCACAACATGGTTTGCAAAAACCGTTGCGTTTTCCGTGCAAGTTGTGGCAGGCGTTTTACAACGGTCAAATTTATGAATCATAAAATTATATATACCGCAAATCACGTACACAAAAATAAAATTTGAAAAGGGTTAAGGTTTTCTAAAGTAAACATAAAGAACGAGTTGTGTTCTGCGTGTAAATTGTACGAATTTTTGTAATTTTTCATCTTGCAAAACAATAAAATGTTTTTTACCGATTTATTATTTCTATCTACTAAAATTGAATTTCTCATCGCGATATAAAAAGTTAGACCACGTGGGAAGCCGAAATCTGCAAGCCTACATGGTCGACCTTGAAAAGTAGCCGAAACAGGGTAGCTGAGAGCAACGCAACCCGGCTTTTTTACCTATATGAGTAAGAAAAAGATAGCCATACAAAAAATTATATTAGTAGGCATATTTAGTTGACAAATGTCATAATTAAAATTAGTCAAGCCTTCTCCAATACTTGCTACTATGTTTATCTCTTTCTTACTCAAGCAATACGTATATCTTCTTGTTCATGTTATTGCTGATATATATAATTGTGACCGACAGGCAACAACCGGTTAGGCCATTTGAGGATGACGAAATAGAAAGTTCTGCAGAGTCGGTGATATCATAGCAAATTCCATTGTCTGTGCTGCAAAAACCATTGCGAATAATTACACATTTTATGTTGAAAATTGAAAATAACCGCCGCGTAATTATGATCTCGCTATATAAAATAAGTAATTAATTTTTGAGTATATTTTTAAACTATTTCAGGACTATATTCGCAGAATCCGAAGTGCAAACTTTCACTGGCTGTTTTGTAATACCGGGCCTAACGATAAAAATAAAATAATTAATTATGACGAAATCACGCGCGAAATCAATTTTAAAAAATTGCATCTACCTTTAATCACATCAAGCTGCACATTTCAGTTCTTAAAATTTAAATTTTCGAAAAAATAAGTTGTTTAAAATTCGAGCGGCGTGACTGCAGAGCTGTGAAATGACGTTTTGTTCAAACCCTTTAAATCCCGTAGCGCTCCGTGGTCTAGCGGCATCGATCGATGTGAGCCCAATGTGTATGCAAACGTAGAGGGTTCAAATCCAAGTCCGCCAGAAATTTTTTTAAATTAAACATCCATCCTGTGACTACAAGAGAGAGACAACCAGAGCAGAAGAGAGAGAGAGATAAATCTACCAAAACAGGGACTTAGAAAAAAAAATCTGAACAAATTTGAAATTCAAATATTCGCGCGAAATTAAAATGGCCTCCGTGCATGAGAGAGAGAGAGAGCAGCTTCGATGAGGGAGACGGAAGATTTAGCAGTTTGAAATTCAAATATTTCCGCGAAAATTCAAAATTAAAACGACACCTGTGAGAAATGCGCGCGCAGAAAACCAAGATGGCGGACACCCGGGAGATTTAAATTCAAAAATTGAACTTAGAAAAAAAATCTGAAAATTTAAAATTCAAATATTCGCGCCAGAAAACCAAGATGGCCGACGTGTAATTCCAGAAGCAAATAAAAAATGGCCACGCGTAATTTAATCGGAAGCTAATGCGTAATTTAATCAGTAGCACATATGTAAATTACATATCAAACTTCATATGTGATTAATTAGATCAAAACGCAAAAATTAATTAGATCAATCCGCGACGCGAAAATTAATTAGATCAATCCGCGAATAATTCCGCGAAATCCGCGAATAATTCCGCGAATTAAGGGGGCGTGGCTTAATCGAATTAAAAGTGGTGGGGGATAAGTGCCCCCTTTCTACTCTCGAGCCAAGTGGCGGCGTTCAATACTGGCTTCTTTCATTTTTTTAAGCTTTAGTAACACTAACTTCCACTTTTCAGTTACATCCATCCTAAAAAGAAACAAGAAATTGCTATAAAACATTTGTCTCATTCCCGTCCACTTCTCAATCATGTCCGTCCACTTCAAAGTTAGAAATGATAGGGACGGATATGAGATGGACGGACATGAGCATTCTAAGTTTATATGCCCCTTGATATTAGACAACAGACTCTATCAGCTTCATTTCGGAAACATAACCCCTAGATTACTCATAAAGTGATTTAAAGGTTGCATTGAGAAAACAGTTGAATTGATAACAAAAATATGGCTACGGACGGACATGAGCCTTGTAAATGCACAAGTACATCTTACTAAATTCCTTGTTATTACTATACAAAAGCTTTAGTTCTTGAAAGTTTGGAGGACATGCATATTATTGCATATCATACAATTTTACGGATTATTACGTTGCTAGTGGTACTGAATAATATATTCTCATAACATGAAATAATTTCTCTTCAATATAACAAGTGGCGCAAAAGTAGTCACTCGATTTCCTAAAGCAGTAACTTCGTTTGTAAGTAAAAATAATTGGTTCTGTTTGTTGATTATGTTTATTTAGACGTTTAATTTTTTTTCTATTAAGTCGCTAAGATAATATCGATCAAGTGGACACCGCCAGAGTTGATGCACATTCTGACTCGTTTCACAGCATTTTGCATGACTTTTCTCCAAATTTCTGGTAATAAATTCTTCACTTCTAATCAGATGTTCTCCTTTAGGGCCGCCAAGATTTGTGGCTTGTTCGTGTAAACCCGTGCCTTCAGAATACCCCAAAGAGAGGAGTCTGGAACGGTCAAATTGGGCGATCTTGAGGGACAGTTCAAATATCCAAAACGAGAGATTAAGCGGCAGGGAAAACTTGCTTCAGAATATCCACTGTCGTTCGTGATGTGTGTGCGGTTGCACTTTGTACGGGAACATCTTCAAGTCTTTCACCAAAAATCGCTGTAAAGATCGTATAGTGATGCCCAATTGCGTGGCCAGTCGTCTGGTTGATGTTTGAGGGTCCTCTTGGACATCTACAGCCACAGCAGCGATATTATCGACTGAACGAATACTCTGGAGCCGGCCACGTCTGCAACTGTCCCGTGTTGAGCCAGTCTCCTCGGTTAACCGCCACAGTGTTTGCCCAATTAATCCCACACGACCAAGAAATCGACGACGAAATTCACGTTGAGCCAAAACTACTGACCAATTATTTGTCAAAAACATTTACACAATTATTCCTCGTTCTTGAGAATATAGCGATCCATGGTTTGTCTACTAGTATTCTGCTTCTCTTTACTTCACAAATGTCAAAGTCGCAATGACATAAGACGCCATTTGCAAAAATGAGAGCATCTTCCGATAGGGTGATTACTTTTGCGCCACCTGTTAGAATACAGATGACACCCATAAATTTATGTTGAGCTAAATTATGCCATCTAGAAGTTAGGAGTATGGGCTAAGGGACTGAGGACGGACATGAGAATTTCATGACGGTGGCAGTAGAAATGTCTTAAATTAATGATGAAAACTAGTTTTTACCATAGACTATACCATTGTTTTTATATGAAAAAAAATATGTTATATAAAATGCTTTGAAAGTAATTAATAAACGAAGGACAGGAATATGAAAAGTACCTGATTTTGACCCATATACTGATTGCCAATGTATGTACCTTCCATTTAATTTGTAACTGCTTTTTCTATTAAGAATCTGCCCAATGAATTACATCTATTTGCTTGAAAAACCATTACTCTTTAATATACTGCAAAATGAGGTTAATTACAACCTTACAGATGGAAGATTTCATATTCTATTATCCTTTTAAGCTGGAAATAGGCTCCTAACTTATTTGTTGCTGGACGCTATCAAGCCCCAATCTGTTTTTTATCCAAAACAGGAAGTGGTTTCCCTCTTTTATTTTTAATTTGAAAATTCCCTAATTAGCCTTCTGTTTGAAATGATATACTAGATGAAGATTATGCAACATGTATTTCTACCAAGTACTTTAAGTTTTCTAACTTTTAGGTTTTGTTATAATTCAGATTTATTATATTTTAGTAGCTCTGACTGTGGAATGCTATAATGCTACAATGTCCCAAAAAAGTTTGGCTCAGAAAAGTATTAATTTTCTTATGAAACACCCTGTATCTCTTTATGGCTATTTAAGCCCCTATAAGTTCTACGTTCAATTCTAACTTTTCTTTTAAATTGCTTTTATGGTTTCAACTTATGAATGCTTTTAGTTGCTTTTATCAATATCAAACTTTCATCTAAGAAGTCACATTTTCCACACTTTTTAATATTTATTTCCAAAACATTTAGGGGGTTGTGATCTAGGATACAAAAATACTAAGCTTTCATAAAAGCGAAACACTGTAATACAGTGTGTTCAAAATACCGGTTCAAATATGAATATCTTCATTCTTTATTTTCTTAACTTTTTAAATGTAACGCCCTATAATTTATTGCAGCAATAAATAGAGACTTAAATTTTCTTTCTTTTGACCAGAATATGTTATACTTTATTCCAAAGAGTATTTGAAAAATTAAGCTTTTAGTAAAAAATGACGATACATGTGTACAATTGGGGGCGCATGGTTTAAATTAGTGCTGGTAAAAACAACCGATTTGACGGTTAACCAAGGTTTTTTCATAGATCGGAAACCGGTAAAGCGTTTAGCCGAAAACCTAAATAACCGGTTCATAAACCATTTGCAAACTTGTTAAACAACCGGTTACTAAATTGGTTTACGATTGAGTTTAAAAATTTGTTTATAAACCTGATTAAAATTGATTTATAAATCTCTCTAACAAACGTAAATTGGTTATACTTACAAAATGTGGAAGCTATATAAAATCGCGTGTTTATTATTAAGAAGAAACTTTTAAATTGATTTTTTAAACCGACTTATAAATCAGTTTTTAAACTTGTTTATAAACAGGTTTTCTAACCGCTTTGTCCACCGGTTGACCGACCGGTTTTTAAACAGGTTTACAAACCGGTTCGTAAACCGGTTTAAAATCAGGTTTTCTGTTAACTGGTTTACAGATGTTCGATTTATTTAAAAACCGCGGTTAGCTGCAAGCTGGTTAACCGTCAGATCGGTTTTTCTGCTGGAACTATTATAAACCATCCGCCATCAGTTTTTTAGGTGGAAAATTCCATATTTTATTACAGGAATAAATAGATGCTTAAATTCTTATGGAATGAATATGTTGGGCTTGATTCCAAAGAGTGTTTGAGAAATTAAGTTTTTAATAAAAATCACGAAGTCAATGTACACATCTTGATTTTTTATTAAAAATTTAATTTCTCAAACGCTCTTTGGAATAAAGCCCAACATATTCATTCCATAAGAAATTTAAGCATCTATTTATTCCTGTAATAAAATATACGGGTTTCCAACTAAAAAACTGAGAAAATAAAGATTGAAGATGTTGAAACTTGAACAAGTATTTTGAACACCCTGTACTAAAATATCTAATTTTTATGACTATTTAACTCACCCCCTTCAAGTTAACTATTCACCAATCATAATTTAGTATTTATGTCATTTGCCACCAATCAGCGTAAAATTGTGCAACAATTCCCCTAGCGGAGTTTTAATGACAATTTTTTTCTCTTCCTGTGCCATTTATTTAACTTCCTGTAAAATTAATCAAATATGATATTAGAAATGTCAAATTTAACAAACAATTTATTTTACGTCAACAGATTTTTATTTTCAAAGAAGACGTGGTAAAATTGATTAATTACTAAGAAATGTAAATTTTGTTCGTTGAATAGTCCTTCAAATGCCGCTTGCAGCCGACGAAGTGCATATTTTTTTACAAAAGTGTTTATTCGTGTTTATTGCTTCAAAATTTATATCGAAGCAATAAACACTCATACACTTTGATAAACATTTCCGGTAATTCGTCGACCACTCGCGGTATTGTACATGAAAATTTTGTATTTTCATGATCCTAGATGTCGACCCTCAATTTTCAGGGAAGAAATATTCACAAGTGGGGACAAATGTGACGCTTTAAATGTATATGCTTGATATTGACAAAAAATCTTAAACACGTTCATAAGTTGGAAACGCTGAAGGCAATTTTAAAGAAGAGTTATATAAAAAAATCAATATCATTCAATTCCATTCCAGTTGTGTCTGGATAGAGGTTTCCAAGTTGGTGTTGGAGATTTTTAATTTGCAGATAGTTTGTAGGATTGCTTCGGTTCTGTCAAATCGAAAATGTTTGCCAATGTCATATCAGTTAGAGAGATCTTGTTGCCTACATGCGATTTACATACATACAAAATCCATATCTATCTTTTACCATATTCTAATGTTTGTCAGGCAAATCAGTTATTTAAAACAAAATTTAAATTTGCAGTGCTTAAGTAAAAATGCCCATGACAATTTAACTGGTGTCATTGTCAACCAATGGCATTCTTCAATTTGAAAATAAACAACCAATCGAACGATTATTTTAGTGACAATAATTCGAGGAGCTTTATTTCAGCGACACTAATTCGAGGAGCTTTATTTCAGCGACAATTTTTTCTGTAACAATTATTGTAGTGACAATATTTCGAGGAGCTTTATTTCAGCAACAATTTTTTAATGAAAAGTTAAATTGTCAAGACGAATAGGACTCTAGGTCGAAATATTGCAGACAATTTTTGCTCTTCAGATTGTCTCGTTTCTGTTGCTTTAGAAAATAACAACTTGTGGAAGCACTCGTCGTTATTTTCGTCGCAGCAGAAACTCGTATCTGAATCTCAAAAATTATTATCGGTAATATTTTGACCTCTCGTCTTATTATTACTGACAACATTACGCAAAGCTAAAATTTACATTAAAAACTTATACAAAAATTTTAAGAAAAGCAGAACGACCGAAGAAATTATAACCAGCTTATGTGAAATGTTTGGGGTTTTAATTATTTAAATAATTATTTTTTTTAGGTACCTATCAATTTGTAATTGTATTTTAGATTGGGCGATCAACAATCAATATACTTATTGTAAAAGAAGGCCAAGACAATTTGAGAAATGCTTCAAAAAGCAGGGTTTCTGAATCTCTTCAAGGACGAATAGCTGTAGCGTGGACAACGTCGGATTAAAATTGAATTCAAGAAGAAGCATTCTTATTTGGGTAAATGAGAAAAGTAAATGGTAAAAGTTTGAGAATCGTTGCAAAGTGAAATAAGGTGCAAATCATACTTTTAATCGCTAACGTTATATATCAGTTATTAAATACAATATTCAGTACGAACAGATTAATTAAAAAACCTGTCAATACATGGTTGCAGGTGTTTGAAAACATTATATAATATTAACGCATTTCCATATTTTCATCTATTGAATAATATGATTCTAATGCTTGTTGAATTTAATAACATGGAAAGCTATTATATTTCAGCAATAAAAACCTACATTCGCCACAATATACGTATGGCGTGAATCCAACTAAGAAAAATTATATTTAAAGTAATACGACATTGATGTTTTGGGCGTTTTGTCAGTTACATTAGTAAAATTTGTCTGAAGGAGCGCAGGTGATCGATCATCCCGTCACCGACTTGGTATTTTAGGACACGTGTTCCCATTTACCGGCTACAAATCAACCACGTGGAAAGCTTCTAATCTCTGTTGACTTTGCTTATTAACCGAGCATTATATACCACGTTGAGCTTCGTCGGCGGTCTTTTGACTTCACAACGATTTCCTCGTCCTTTTTGCCGTAATTTTTGGAACAATTGCTTTTAAATTCTGTTCTGCATCACGGTTAAGCACCGGCGTACGTCACGAGATGGAACTGAAAGTAGAGCGAGCCGTTTTCTGTTTAGCATGCTGGAAAATGTTTATAGAAATAATACACCAAAGCTTTGTTTCAAGTATTTAAGTTGTTGGGTAACTTAATGTAATATTCAGTTTGTTTTCAGCTTCGCTGAACCGGCTCGCCTCCGCCAGATTTTGATTATTACACCACCTACGGATTTAATGAGGAGCTGCAGAAATACTTACAAATGAGTAAAGTACTGGGATTTGATTATAATAACAGATTAGAAGTAATTCTCTAAAACTGAAAGTTTTATATTGTGTAGATGTTTTTGGTATAAATGTGTAATACTATAGAAAGATAATTTTATTCGCAACTTGTTGCTGACATTATCTAACCATTTTTTATCAAAATTAAACTGTAAAGCAAATTATTATTAACATTTCTCTAATTCAGTGCAATACATAATTGCACGTGTACAGTAGCAAGGGAATTAAACGTGAAAGTTCATTATTATTAGAGCGTATAAAAAGTATTGTGTAATTATTGAATCAAATGTTCTACATCAAAAAAAAAATCTGGTGTGATACACTCACACAACTTCCTTTTACAGTGATCTTATAATTAGTCAAAAATTTCATTTTTAATTTTTAACCATTTGTTAAAAATTTCAAAAATTACAAATTCTATAAAAACGGTACAAAATTGAGTGTTAGTTGAAGAGACAAATTTTCTCTAGAATTTTAAGGTAAATTCAAAAATGTAATAATATACCGGGTGTTTTATTAAAATAGGAATTAATAAAAAAAATCTGGTGTGATACACGCACACAACTTCCTTTTACAGTGATCTTATAATTAGCTAAAAATTTTATTTAAAATGTTTTAAGCATTTGTTAAAAATTTTCAAAAATTACAAATTCTGCAAAAACGGTTCAAAATAGAGCGTTAGTTGAAGAGACAAATTTTCTCTAGAATTTTAAGCTGAATTCAAAAATGTAATAATATACAAAAAAACAAAAGAAACCCATTTTAGAAGTATTCAACTGGAAAATCACCTATCTCACATCAATACACATTCAAAATGTAATAAAAATGTAAAGTTTAAAAAAAGTCGTTAGAGCCGTTTTTGAAAAAATCGAAAAAAACTGAAAAATCACAAGAGTAAACACCTACTTCCGGTTATGCGATTTTTTCAAAAGCTTGCTGTCTCATATACATAGTACACAAAACTTATATATGAAGTTTCAACGCCATACCGCTTTTCGTTTTTGAGATATTCTGTTCACAGACAGACACACAGACAGACACACAGACAGACAGACAGACAGACACACAGACCAATGAAAAAAAAATATGTTTTTTGGGATCAGGGGACTCTAAAACGTGAAGATCTGTTGAAAACTCAATTTCGAATTTTTGGGGTGAATCCAATACTTCCTTTATCGTAAAAGGAAGTAAAATAGAAAAAAAACAAAAGAAACCCACTTTAGAAGTATTCAACTGGAAAATCACCTATCTCACATCAATACACATTAAAAATGTAAGAAAAATGTAAAGTTTAAAAAAAATCGTTAGAGCCGTTTTTGAAAAAATCGAAAAAAAACTGAAAAATCACAAGAGTAAACACCTACTTCCGGTTATGCGATTTTCTTCAAAAGCTTGCTGTCTCATCTACATAGTACACAAAACTTATATATGAAGTTTCAACGCCATACCTCTTTTCGTTTTTGAGATATTCTGTTCACAGACAGACACACAGACGCACACACAGACAGAAATATGTTTTTTGGAATCAGGGGACTCTAAAACGTGAAGATCCGTTGAAAACTCAATTTCGAATTTTTGGGGTGAATCCAATACTTCCTTTATAGCAAAAGGAAGTAATAACACGGGGGAAAGCAGAAACCGAATATGTGAGGTTACTGTGAAAAAATAAACATTTGCCTTAAAAAACCAGTTATTTTTAGAATAGAATAGAATACGCCACTGGGCTATAGAATTATATATATTAAATTACTTTAATATCGTTTTAAAAATTACTAAAAAAGTATGTTTAATTTACATAAAAAGAAGTATTAAAAGCTAACAGCAAATAGCATTTACGTAGTAACTGCACTTGTGGTTTGTAACGTTCAATTTGTTTAAAACAAAAGTTTTTAAACTAAGCTGAAGTTATTAGAAACGAAGTTTTTGTTTACAAAAGCGTCGATGTGTTGAAGGTTAATAATGTCTCTGTTTTAAATGTGTGCACAAAAGAAATATTACATAATTTTAAATTAATTCCACTAAAAGCATGTAAACTCTATAAAAAAATTTAAGTTTTAGCAGCAATGCGGTTTTAAACATCTTTTATTGCAAGTGAGACAGATTTGCCCATGACTCAGAAAATTTTCGGTTACACCTGGAATTCTGGAACTTCTATTATGTTATGTTTTAACTGTTAGAATGTCTTCAGATGATTGCCGTTTTGATTTCAGATAACCTCCAAGAAAATAGTCGAGCAAACAACACACTTATTTCAGAACATTAACGGTTTAAATTTAACGTAGTGTTAGGTTATTTTTTAATTTATAACGTCACTGTATTTTTCGAACTTTTGGAAGAATCCGGCCCTGTCCCTCATTAATGTTGTAGCGAGATGTGACGCCACCTTGCTTATGCCGCTGACGTTGCCCTCCGCTTGGCATTGAATTCGGTAATGCATTTTGCCTCTCTCCACGGGGGTATTCGAGTTCTGACTTTTGGGACCAGCGTGTTGCCGCCGGGGCAGAAGTTACCGACCGTAAGGTTCTTGATTTATTCAGATTTACCAGTTGTACTATGTATATAAACTTTTGGGGTTCCATGATTTTCTACCGTATCGTTTTTAGCGTCGGTATCAAAGATAGATTTTACTTAGGATTAAAATATCGTACCAGTACTAGGTTCCTCCATAGAAGCTGGTTACGTTTTAATGCCGGCGGCTCTTTTCTGTTGCATCTCGCCCCAAGTGTTGTAAAGAAGATACATGCAGAACGTATTTTTATAGCAAAATTAATAGCTGAAGGCAAGAATAAGCAAACAAATGTTCATTTCACCATATTCTTGCGACTCAGTTGATATTTCTTCAAGGTTGGAGACGTCCCGAAGACCTGGCGTTTAATTAGACAAACTTGTAGCACCCTAATTCGTATTATTGACGTACCCCTATTTTGAAGTAGCAAACAAACCCATCTCAGGTACTGTTCAAGACAAAAAAACTGGGACAGCTAATGTGTTTTGTTGTGAATGCGACTGCTTTAACATGTATAGTTACTAAGTATTTCTAATTTAATTGTCATCAAAATCAAAATTGTGATAGTAAGTGTAATTGCTTAAGACCTCGTTTAAGCTAATCAAATAATGCTGAAATCCACTCGTATATCAAGAGTTGTTTCAATTTTTGCTTGTCTTGCATAGTACTTCCAACCGCCCTCATCTCGACTGTTAAGCTAGCCAGAAGAATTTTTTACATGTTGTTTTAATTACCGTTTTTTACTGTAACAAACTGATGCCCGCTTGCGACGCTTTGTGTTTGTTTAATTACCGTTTTCAAAAGCAACACAAGTTCAAAATAACGTTTTGTCTTGTAATAAGAGTAGGTATGCAAGTACCAGCACCAACTTGTTGAAGCGATAGGTTTATATATGATTTTGTAACTGTAAGTAGTTTGCATTTTTACTTTCCTATGTTATAGTGCTCAGGCAAAATGCTACACTACTTACGTATTTACAAAAATGTGTATACGTGCAGGACTATAGCTTTATTATGACTGTTTCGATTAAGTTTTGTTTGGAATGGATCATTGCACCATCGCTCCTTCAGAGATTTATTATGCCTTTCATCGTTAAGTTTTGAGCCCTTCGGGTTGTGCCATTTTGGGTAATGGTTCTCGTTGAACCTCTTCACCAGTACCAAATTAGCTAATGATACTCATCCTGCAAGCATTGGATTTAAGACCGTTGTTTAATAATTAGGGTACGGGTGCTTGTAACTTAAATTTTTAACCTTCAATTGCTTATTAGTTGTGTTAATTCATAGCATAATGTGTTATTTGGGGTGCCCCTGATTTGCTTAATTAGCTCGTAGGTCCTATGTACTGGCCATTTTATTCAGTGGTTACTTATTAAATATGTTACACTGCTAATGTTATTATTTGTCTGATTTCGTTACTGCACCCTTTTGTATTACAATTGTCTGCTGCAATATATATGAGTTCATAAGTCCGCCGATCTATCTGAGCACATTTGTTGTAATTAAGGACTTGTTGGCGCTCATAATATCGGTATCATCTTGTAACGAACCGCACGCTGACTTCACTGAGCTTAGTTGGCGACCCCTCAAGTATACTCTCGTAGTTTTGTAATATTTGAAGATTTTGGCAATTTAGAAAAAAATAAGCAAACACTCTTTCAAATACTTTTTTAAATAATAGATAAAAAAATACAATTGCACTATGTTAAACAAACTACAAACAATAATAAAATGGAGAAGAATTTCTTGTTGTAATAGTTAACATTGAGTTTTTCTATTATCAACAACAAATCTTTGACGATGGTTTTCTAGTATAATTTTATACATAGAAAAATTGCTTTCGACATCACAAGACGTTATTATGAGACAATATTTAAATAATGTGATTTTTGTATAGCAACACTTCGTGCATTGTCGTCTTCACAATCAGAGTGCTTAATTGATTTAAAATATTTTGAACGAATTTGAATATTAGTAACCCAGAATTTTTCTTAAATAAATCATTATATTTCGTAGAAATTGTTGTACATATTTCGCTCCCGTTGTTATTGTTCCTTGAAAATTTCCAATTAGGTCAAAATATTTTGTTTAAAAATAAGTTTTGCGTTTCAAGTTTCTAAATTATAATGAGAATATCGGAGAAGTGCAACTTTCTATATATGACAACTGCAAATTTAATTCACGATTTTTTAAAACACTGACAGTCTACTAAAAATTGGGCACAACCTTTTTCGTACTTGGTCAGAACTAGTTGGAGGGGGGGGGGGGGGGCGGAGGTAAAAAAAGTTCTTGAGTTGTTCATAGTAAATCTAAATCTTAGTAATGGCATTTAACCTTTAACCACACAAATATTTAACAACCGCCAAATACGTACTTCGACAGCAAAGATGTCACCTTCGGTAGCCTTGGAGAAAGACTGATCCTACAAAGTTGGCCGAAGATATGCTCTTTCACCAAATCACTAGTAAAACTCAGCACTCCCGTAAGATAGAAAAGGGGTAAAGGTTCAGTGTCATTTCAATTCTCCCAACTGAGGACGGGTTGCTATAGGGACTTTACGTCCCCCTTTAGTCAATAACGGGAATTTTAGGATGGGTTAGAGAAAGGAGGGGTGGAGAATGGAAGAGAGGCCAGGAAAGGTGGAGAAGTACTGCCCCGGAATTCGCCTCAGAGGAGGTACTCCGTTGACTCAGGACAAACCACCAGAAAACCTAAATCAGAGCAAACGGTCACGGAAATCAAACCCACGACCTCTCAAATGCTAAGCAGACGTGCTAACTACTCGCAAATTCTAACGCTATTTATACTGCCTCGTCCGGAGGACGTGTTCTAAGCGTAAAGATCAGAGCAGGGAATGGTATATCACTGACTATTCAACACTATAACATATAAGCCAATCATATTGCAGACATTTGCTTTTTTCAACCAATAACAGCAGTATATCACTGAATATTGGGCACCTTGCAAAATATTCACAAAGCAATGTACGTACGCAAAAACTAAATAGCCTTGTTGCGAAATATCGCTTAGCAACGATGTTCAGTCCGATATCGCTAGGTTACGTAAAACTTAACACCAACAATCTGTGTGAACAAAGTTTGGCTTGCATTAAAAATTTAAAGATGTTGTGTTTTGGAAGTATTCCGCTGAATTTAATTGAGGATGAATATTAATTGTTGGATTATTTTTCAATAAAGTTAATCGTTTTGTATTAATATCGTTAAATAGTCGTCCCAAATACCACTAGAAGTGAATATATATTTTTTTAATATTTTGCCATTTCCTTAGAAATTATTGCAAATTTCACTCAACAGAATCACATTTAAATGTCACTCGCCTTCGGCTCGTGACATTTTTGATATGATTTTGTTTCGTGAAATTTAAACGCAATAATTTACATGGAAACGGCAAAATATTTGTCAAAAATATATCCACTACTTGTGGTATTACCCTTGACTATTGCACCATGCAAACTATTCACAAAACAATGTACCTACTAAAAAACTAAGTGGCCTTGTTGCGAAATATCGCCTAACAACGATGTTTTGTCCTTAGTGATATTGCTAAGTTACGTTAAACTAACCACCAACAAACTGTGTAAACAAAGTTTGGCTTACGTTAAAAATTTTAAAATGTTTTGTTTTCGAAGTATTCCGTTGAATTTAATTGAGAATTAATAATTATATTAACTGTTAGATTATTTTCAATAAAGTTAATCGTTATGTATTACTATTGTTAAATAGTCGTCCCAAATACCACTCGAAGTGGATATATTTAAAAAAAATATTTTGCCATTGAAATTATTGCAAATTTCACTCAACAAAATCACATTTAAATGGCAATTGCTTGCATTATCCATACACAAAACCGTAGTAAACATGAATAGGGTTATATTAATTAACGCCATTAAATATGTGAGAAAATGTTAGATCAGTTAATTTCAGCAATCTTATAAATCACAAACTCGACATACGCTACAGGCAAATTCCACAAATACAGAAAACTCTACTGCTGCTACTAATTATAAGAGTTTAGCTAACATATAACGAAGTTGAGTATTTAAAAAGGTAGCAGATCTTTAGGCGTATTAAATTGGCAGGCAATTACAAATTTACGATAATGCCTCATGTCGAACATAGCAGGAGGGCAACAATAATAGTATGCCACCACGTACGTAGAAATACAAAGCGTTCCAATAAATGTGCTAGTAATTGTTGGCAAAAGGTAGCGGGTAGACACTCTCTATGATCCCGATAGTGGTAGATCTACTTCAGGGAAGCAACCCTGCCCACGCGAGCCTTACTTCTCTCCAAATCCCTACCGGAAGAGGATGTGTCACAACCTAAATTTCCATCTATACCATTTTTATTCTCTCCAATCATCCCACTCGCCAACCCGCAGTAGGATAGCGTGGCGTTTTAACAACTCCTAACCCCCCCCCCCCCACAACACAACATGGCGAATATTAAAACAAAAGGATAATGTCCCCAGGTGGGTATTAAATCCCACACCTTCAGAAAGAAGGTCTACCTCGAGGAATATGGGGGAGGCAAAAATTCGCCTATAACAAAATTAAGTATAGCAACCCTTAATGTAAGATGAGATGGGCGGATGATATTAAAAGACACACAGGACTTATGTGGAGAAGAGTCGCCAGAGACAGGAACAGATGGCGCCAATTGGGGGAAGCCAATATCCAAAACCTTAAAGTTGGATAGAGACGGGCTAATAATAATAATAATAATAATAACTGTTGGCAAACTTGGAGGTGATGCAACACTAGCCGCTGATTCAAATCTTTCCTTGCGCTTAGTGTACATATTCGTTTTTACCTTCAAAACACAAGATCATGTTTTAATACTTTTATAAATGATGCGAAACGGCACTGGAAAGAAAACAGCAACAGCCACCAGGAAAAGTCACCAGAAGCAAGCGGGGACACAGCAAGCACTCTCAGCAAAAATCGCTAATCAAAGAAACGAAGCTGGGGGCACAACAAATTCTTAGCAACAAACGGGAACCTCAGTGTTACAAATTCGGCTACGCAATTAGTAGCACAAACTAGCTGCTTATACTTTAACCACGCTAAGTTGGCTCTGAAATATACGAAATGCATAATTAGAATAGGGAACGACAATGAGAAAGTGCACACATGCCTTCAGATTACACCTCCAAAATTTAAATCGCGACGCCATAAAAATCCGCAATCAAATGCGATGGGTAATTAAGACCCAAATATCTTCGATAAATCAACCATACAAATCCGGGGTAGCGCAGGTGAGCTGGGACACTATTTTTGCCCTCGTAAATCACTATTGACTAGCCCTAAGTTGAGGGAAATACTAAGCATATACGTGCGATTAAGTCGAAGACGCTAGCAGAAACATCACTGCAGGTGCGGGTAAGACAATTGAATGCTGCTTGGTCTAGCTACGCATGACAACAGATCGATATTCCATCACATACAGTTGCTACATGGGATATCAAAAAAGGCTACAGTTTTTTTTTCAAAAATAGATGACAATTTGTTAGCGTTTCTCTGATTTTCTTTTTAATAAATTTCGTTGTATTCTTACCTCTGATTGTTTTGCCAGTCTACCTTTTAAGACTCATAAAACTTGCGGAATTGTATTTTATCCTTTACTGTCCCAGTCATCAAAGAACATTTTATTATAATTGCTTGAACTTCCTGTTAAATTCATGCACCTTTGCGATTACGAAAAATATTTCTGCTTAATTTGGGCGTTAATAATAATGTGATATTGACGAAACATTTCTACATTCATTGCAAATAGTCTTTCTAAAGCAGCGAACTTGAGTTTTTCCGCAATAAACTGTCGTAGAAATAATATTTTGTTGACTGTTTTGGATCGCTTGGTTTATGACATTCCCTAGATCAGACCAACATTTTTGTATTAAATTCATCTACAGGAATTAACACTACCGTTACATCTCTACACCTTCGATTTAGATCGACATAATTTTTTTACTGAAAATTTCCTGTTTTTCAAAAGAATTTCTATATGCCTTCATAGTTTACAGCTTTTGATCTAGTTCTAGAAAAGTCGACAATAATGTTGTATATTACGAGTATCTATCACTGTCCTGTGATATTACAAACCTTTTCCATCCTAAATTATCATAACATACCACAAGTAAACCTTGTTTTTTTTCAGTTATTGCTACAAACATTCTTTTAGGCAATATATGTTTTGATTGACAGCACTTTTTCACATTTAGACTTTACTGAAACAATTCTTTTCACACGCAGCACAAATCTTTTTATTCACAGGGCAAGGGAGCACAAAATCAGCACAGTTTGATTCAAATAACGACACACTTTTAAAGTTGAGTTGCAACTTCGCAGACTGCCACACTTACACGAGACGTGTCGAAAACATTATGTAACACATCAGTTGCTTACGGTAGCCTTTCTTTATTCTGTTGGATCCCTTTCATGTAGAGGATTATTTTAATCCTTTGCCGTTGAAATTGAAACGCACGAACAATGTTGGGATTTTCGGTTAGTACACTGATTGGGAGCCCCAGATGCGGGTGACAACATATTGTAGCGATATGTTAAATCCTCGAGTGCCACTTTGTGATAACCTAAAGACTTGACAATGGAGCCGCGTTAGCATTATTATCGGCCGAAGCTTTTTTGTGTAATGCAACTTCAACTGAAGCTAGTAATAGTGAACAGGTAACGAAACATTCTATAAAATTTATAGATTGGCGTGTATTTTTGCAAATGATATAATAAAGCCAGAGGAACAAATAAATATAATTGACAATTTGTCTCTTTATCATCAAGTTCGCAATTTTCATAGTTTATAAACTTTAAACAGTAATAACATTTCTCTAAACATTATTTTAGGTAAACTGTGTTTTCATGCATTTCTCAATATCTCTTAGAATACAGGAGGATTTCTGAAATTCCAACCCCAAGTGGTGGAAACGGGTATCCTGCTATAATTTACGAATACAACAATTAATAAGTACATATATTTTTGATATTATCTCATTGTAATACTAAAACTATAGTTTTATCGATCTATACAAGGCGAACGACAATTACATAGGTACACGTTTCCAGGGGGTACGTGAAACATAAACGAGTTAAGGAGAACTTTTTCCGGAAGAATTTTATTTCCTTTTTACCTACAATATTTTTTTACAGACGGCTAGTTTAGCGTATTGAGTGAGGGGGAAGAGGGCACTCCAGAATTCATTTAAGATTTAGAAGAAAAAACAAACATTCATAGTTTGTACGAAGAACGGGCATCTTGCTAGTTTGTAATATAGTCAAGTTATGACAAAATTCGGCTGCAGACAGAACTAATTGTTATAAAGCAAATTCCTGCGGGAACATTTTCTTAAGGTCCCCAAGAATCGCCAAAAAGATTATTATGGGGAACACCCCTAAATTATAAAAGATCGTGCGCCACATTGGAACTGCAAAAACATCATGTAGTGTCAGGAAAAATTAGGGAAAAGCTGAATTTAAGCCAGTTGTTAGAACACTATAAAAAGTATATTTTCTCAAAACTTCCTGCCTATCGCCGTTGTGCTTTCCTCCCTGTGCCGCCTAAACGTTGCATCTGCAGATTTCTGAAAACTACCTTATATTTCCATAGGTAAGAGTTGGAATGATGTAAACTTCTTTTATTTTAATCCTTAACCAATGCACTAGAAAAAGTTTTCAGTAATAATAGGAAGAGAGGTTAAAATATTGCCGACAATAATTTTAACGATTCAGATACGAATTTCTGTGGCGACGAAAATAACGAGAATATTTTGACCTAGAGTCCTATTCGTCTTGATAATTTAACTTTTAAATTATTGAAAAAAGTCAATAAAAATACTCCTAACACTAAAATTATAAATTCACAAAACTAGTAGTTTTTGAATTGTAGTAGTAACCGATCCTAGCAACATTTTTACAAACAAACAAACAAAACTTATCTAAAACTAAACTTCAAGTTATTTTTCATAAAAAAATAGTTACAGAAAAAATTGTCGCTGAAATAAAGCTCCTAGAAATATTGTCACTAAAGTAATCCTTTGATTGGTAGTTTATTCTTAAATTGAAGAATGCCATTGGTTCACAATGACACCAGTTAAATTGTCTATTCAATTTGGTTCTGGTTTCCTTGAAAATGTAAAGCTAAGTAATTGCTACACTATCCCCACACTGGTGGGTTTTAATCGAATACTACAGAATAGTGTAGTTCATTAATATTAAGTAAAATATCAACTTTAATTAAATAATCTCACTTGTTATTGAGATAATTAGAAATCAAATGTTTATGTTTCCCTTTTTAGAGACTGTAATTCGCAAACTGTACATTGTTATGTTAACTTCATTACTTATTTTTGCCTAGAGGGTCAACTTGTAAAGTTTGTCGGTATACTTTTTAAACACTGTGTATACTTTTTTTAAAGATCCCCTTACAAAGTTTATCGATACATGTTTTAAACATACTTTAAATCGTTCTATACAGTAATAATAAAATCAGGGAGGTACCTATATACTATTTCCTCCAATTCCCATAACTGAAATTAAATTAAGGGAATTCTTAGATTTCTTAGAAAGGTGGGGGTCTATCAGTGCTCGAAGTTTGCCATTTTTTAACGTGTTAAAATATGGGATATTTATTTACGTTACTGAATGACGAATGACTTTTTTGATTCGGCTATCACCTCGTCAAAAGAAGTAATATTCTAACGTTCTAAAATCATTAATTTCACGCACTAAATACAAAAATTACATTTTCCGACTCATACAATTATTGGTGTTTTTCTAATTAAAATTTGAATTTAATATTTCCAAAAAACTTGACACTTGACAGTTTAACACAATGATATCGTTAGTTACCTAAGTACACTGTGTTAATTCCTATGGTTTTTTTATTGACAAAAACCACAATTTATTCGCTACTGATTAATAGTAATTTACGATACAAGTGCGTAAAGCTACTCTTTATGCACGAGTGGGATAGAGTTGAAACGCGAGTGGGCGAGAGTTTTAAGCCCCGCGAGTGACTAAAGATGCTTTACGCATATATATCGTACAATATTATATCTACGATAGAATCTAGAAAACATGGTAAATATAAAAAAAAATATTTAAATGTACATTAGGATTACCAGCAATCTGTCGTAATTTTGCGTGTTTTAAACATTTTAAAACACGTTGCTACTAACAGCGTGCCTAATGAAATCTTTTAAACCTGTTACTACTGACGACGTCAATCAATGAAAGCATATTATTAAACAGTCGTTTAACAAACTTAAAGCTGCCAATTAAAAGGCAATTTTACCCACTCTCGTAGATAATAGTAATTGACGATACAAGTGCGTAAAGCTAGTCTTTAGTCACAAGTAGGGTGACCACCTCTCAGGGTTTCACCCGGAGTCACAGGGTTTCTACACCGCGTCTCCGGGCTCCGGGTTTTGTTATAATTTCTCCGGGTTACGCTAATTTTGTAATAATGTCTAAAATTAACTCAACCGTCAGTTATATCAATGAAAATAGAATACGTTTCATGTAATAGCCGCAAACTTCGTGCGCGGCGCGTGCGTATTATATCTTTTGCTATTTAGGATTTTCTTAAAAAATAGGATTTTATTTCGAATGCAACCCTTTAATAGTTGAAAAGCAAAAGTATTATTAGATTCTTTCTAAGTTCAATCGTATTCAGCAAGAGGGAGAAATATTTGGAAATTTCATATAATTAGGTACAGAATTTTTGAGTATTTATTTTGTTTTTAAGCTAATTGCATTTGATACTACTAGAGATAATCTGCTTTTGTATTTCTCGTTCTTTCGTGATCCTTATCTCTTGAGTCAATAATGGTTAATTTTTTTCAAACCTCGTTGTGTGTTGTGTTCGGAGTATTCAAGTGTTTAAATTGCCATTTTAAAGGTGTTTATTTATTATTCTTTTAAAAAAGTAACTTAAAAGAGGCTAAAATTATTTTTTATGTTTTAACTCGCATATAATAGTGTAAACCCCAGAATTTAGCAATATGATTTAAGATCTCAGAAGAAAACTCATTATAAGGGGTTTTAAAAAATACAGAGGTAAAAATCCGAAATAAATAAATTTTAAAATGTTGAGCACTCTATATAGCATTAACGCCCAAAAGCACTATTTTTCGCTAGTAGAGTAATTCACAAAAAACATATTTTTTAGGTGACGTTGGCGTCTTTTTTGAATAAGATCGTTATTATATCAAAGACCGTTAACTTTAGAACAGCGTTTCTCAACCCATTTTCTTTACGCATTCCTTATAGCATGGCAGCTGTTTCTCAAGTACCCCTGAAGACTATTGTATGTATGATATTAGCATAAACTTTATTATTAAAAAATAGAAAATCTTCATTAATGATTGAGGGAGTATTTTACCAAAATGGCAAAAAATACTATTTATATTTTTAGTAATTTAAATCAGAAAAACACTCGTATTTAAACAAAAAAAAGCACATTAGAAAAATATTCATAACATAGATAAATCTATATCTCAAACATAACAATTTAGGAAATTACTAGTATGTATATATTTTTTGGTAAATCAAATTAGAAAATATATTGATAATACTACTAAACGTAATGAGACACTTGTCAAGTTATCAGCGATGTTTTCAAAATTTGGTTGTCACGAAGTAAACTGGCACTTAATACTTACTGAAGACTGAAGTGTCAAGGATTACGGTTTATGTGTAGCAATATATTTGGCAAAGCCACACTCTCATAAGTCCGTACTTAATTAGAAATGACAAAAGTCTTCTCACTGCTTTATCGGCTATATTTGGAGAAGTCCCAGTAGACGGCCCAAAATGATACTGGCGACAAAGAAGAAATTTTCTCTTTGTGTGTCATATCGATCAGTTCCATTTCTTCTTTTGTGGATAAGACAGAATTGCTTCGCATTCTACAAAAAGAGTTGGTTATCAACATATAATTTTCTGTAATATAACTAATAATTTTTCTGAAAACAAAACAAATGAAGTCGGCCATTTTGTATAAACAACCAGGAGTACTCCTTGCAACCACCCTGTTTACCCCTAGACGTACGCCCATCCCTGGTTGAGAATTCCCATACAACTTTACAGTATTCCTAACTATAGATTATTCTATTTAAAAAAAAAGAGTAGGTTTAGTTCCCAACACTTTTATGAGCAACTCTGTACAATTTCATTAATGTGCACCATTTTAGTACCTACAATTTGTGTCCAAACAAATGTTATGTAACTATCATATTTTTAGAAATATCTTACACCCCCGCATCATTTCGGGACCCTGTATGTATATGGTGTAACTTGGCAATATTTTAAGGGCGGATTTTACGTCACAAATAGACAAAAAAAGTTCATTTTAACATAGGTTCAATTTTCAACCTTTAGGGAGATATTAGAGGAAGAAGGAGTGGAAATTGATTTTTTGCAGTTTTACTGAACATTGGGAAAGGATATTCAAATTATTATTATTATGAATGCTTTTATTATTTTTTTTAACTACAAAAAATGTTATTGACATTTGCGCAGTATTTGTGACAAAATGAGTATTAATAAAAGTGAAAATTGAATAATAATAAAAAATTAAAAAGAAACAACAAAAAACATCAGTTCGACAGTTAAGTAAAAAAATGGAAAAGGAAAGTGGCCATTGTAACTGCGCCTATGACATTGCGCATTCAGACAGAGAGATATTTTCTACTAATAGAAGACTTACTTGAGATTTAAAAAAAATGTATATGGCTTTGGTGTTGAAATTGGTAACCCATAATGATTTTTTTTTGCAAAAAACTATTGGTTGTAAGAAAAGACTAAAACGACCTAAAACGTTTTCAAGTAAAAAGGTTTTCCAATACATTTTTAACCAAGACGAGTTACTAATTTGACTCTCTTAAAGCCTTACGTAAAAATTAAAAACTATTTCATAAATAAGCCTTTTAGTGGTAGAAAAGATTTGCCAATTTTAATTTGAATATCCTTTCCCAATTTACAGTAAAATGATATAAACCTCATCCCCCCCCCTTAGTATCAAGGATTGATGCTATCCTTAAATGAACTTTGTGACGTACGATATGGGCAAGTATTTGAGTTACACCCTGTATTATACATATTTGTAACCATTAATAGTAAGAAACAAAAACATTGTTTTTATTTGCTTGCTTTTGGTTTTCTATTCTATTCTGTATTTCTCATTGAAGAAAACCCTTTTTTACTCACGAAAGATGTCAGGGTTTGTATAAATTGAAAGGTGGTCACCCTAGTCACAAGTGGGGCAGAGTTAAAACCCCAGTGAGCGAGCGTATTATTAAGCTCCGCGAGTGACTAAAGATGCTTTACGCATGTGTATCGTACAATATTTTATCTACAATAGAATCTACAAAACACGGTAAATATAAGAAAAATATTTAAATGTAAATTGCAAGCGGTCGTAATTTTGCGTGGTTAAAATTTTTAAAACAGTTGCTACTGACGACATGCCAAATGAAATCTTTTAAACACGTTGCTACTGACGACGTAAACTAATGAAAACATATTATTAAACAGTCGTTTTACAAACTTAAAATTGCCAACTAAAAGTCAATTTTACACTGTCGTAGATAAAGTAAATTTTATCCACTATTATCATTAAAGTGTGTTACTCTAGCAAAGTGGCTTTAGTGAATAAAGCACTTAGAACTTTATAGGTAGGTGTTGGAAAGTAATAGTTATGTATGGTACAAGTGAATCAAGACGCATTTTATCCATAAGGGCAAAACGTGAGCTTACGAGACAGCAGAGTGACATAATTTCCCCGAATGGATTCTCTTTTTTCACGTGTAGCATATAAAACTTTTTCCAATAACTACAATTAATTGTATAAATAAGTTTTTTTCTACGACCGTATCAAAATGAAAACTTTTTGCATAGTCTCTAGTGTCAAAAGTGACGTTTATATCACTCTTAATATTAGCGTTCTAACTATTACGTCTTTTTAACACGTTGCCATTGGAGGCCTGTTTTAATAATTTATTAAAACACGCTTTGCCGTACGTTTGAATGTCAACATAACCTAGAATATCTAACACAATGTGATGGAAAAAGTGTCACCGAACTAAGTTTTTATATTTCTGTTAAGCGACTTTAAAAGCACTCCGCTAGCGCGTTGTGCTTTTAAACTTGTTGCACGTGCTTTAAAAGCGTACTTATACACACTATCATAATATACTATTAAAATTGAATAAATAATTTTAAATATGTAACCATATTATTTACTTGGTTGTGTACTAGTTTCCACGGTAGTATATTTGTATTTTGTAAGATGCTATGGATTATTAACTATACTTTATTCACTAGTGAATAAAGCAACTCTTTGTCCATCCTCATCATTAAAATGTTGCTTTACCATGAAGATTTGCTCAGATACAATACAGCTTTATAAATAGGCATTGGTAAAAGAAAATTACTTCACTACTAAGCCAAATTCTCCTGAGAAAATATATGGAAACAGATGACAGAAACTTAAGTGTATCTAAAAAATGTAGGCACCACTCCGCTGCCGACCGAGCTTACAAGAATCTTACTGGAAAAACGCTCCAAAAAAGTCGCGACTTTAAATATTTCCAACAATTTCAACACTTTCGACTACAATATATTTTTCAAAGTGTATGTTTGCCTAATCTTTTTATTGACTTGTAAGCCGATCACGTCAATCATGTTGCAATAAAAATAATTGAAATTCAACAGTATTCAATTACCACATACATGTATATGGAAGTATATGGTCTGCACACTTACTTGGGTGCCCGCACGTCTTCAGCTATGAATTTCAATCTAGCACAAAATTTCTATGAAAATGTGCTTCAAAAAAGTTGGACGATATGACCAAAGTCGAAGTTGGGCGTTGTGATCAAAAATCAAAGTTGGGCGTTGTGACCAAAATCGAAATTGGGCGTTATGACCAAATTGGGCGTTGTGACCAATATCGTTTTTGGGCGCTATGACCAAGTTGGGCGTTGTGACCAAAATCAAAACTGGGCGCTGTGACCAAGTTGAGCGTTGTAACCAGAATCGAAGTTGGGCGTTATGACCAAATTCTGAGTTGGGGTTTGTGACCAATGGGCGTTGTGTCCTAGCACCATTACTTGTTAGGGTAGTATATAGGACTAATTTGATTTTTACGTCCACGCCCTTGAGCAAAGACCTTTGTGTTTTGACAAGAGATGATTTTAAGTACTATAATGCGCGTTGTTATCCAAATGCCTTTGTGATAAGCGTTGCATCCTCGAATTACGTTTAATGATTTAGGTTTCTGCAGTGCCTGTGGAGACCGTTTTAATTGGGGTTATCTTTGCATTTCGGATTCAGCTGAACAATCGATTAAATTCTTTTATTTTCTTATTTAACCCGCTTATTTCACTTTATGATTTTGTGTTGATATCACCATCTTATTACTAATAACTTATAAATTTAAAATTTTTCCTGTTCTTGTTTTAAGTTTGTGTTTACTTATGTTTTTATTTGAACTTTAATATTCTTCCTGGTTTGAATATAACGAACCCCGTGTAATAATAATTTTCTGGGTTTACTTTGAGTATAATGAACATAGGGTTATGCGTATAAATCTTATATTGTATGTAAACTTGTCAGCTGTGGTTTTACTTAATCGCTTTTAATATGTATCGCAATTTGTGTTTAATAGTTGATATCTCAATTATAACGGGCGTTTATTTACAAACGTTTTTACCTGGATTTTATAAATTCTTTAGAAACAACATTATCAACAATATTATCTATAAATAAAGAAATATTCTGTTTTGGCGATTTCAATATTGACATGTTGGACATAGAAGGTGCTCCTACATTATATACACTAGAATATGATTAATTTTATGCTGCTATGCGTAATTACAAAAGACATTATAGCCCCGAGGAGGGCTTTTCTATTTTTGTCATCCTCAATTGGCCTAACAGGTCGTTGCCTGTCAGCGTTCAGCTCTTTATTCGTTTAAATATCCTTGGAGACGATTTTGCATTGTGCGTCACGGAATACGATAACATGAACAAGAAGATAATACGTATTGCTTGAGTAAGAAAGAGATAAACATAGCAAATATTCGAGAAGGCTTGACTCTTAATTTAATTATGACATTTGTCAAGTATAAACATGCCTACTAATATAATTTTTGTATGGCTATCTCTTTCTTACTCAAGCAATACGTATTATCTTCTTGTTCATGTTATCTCATTGCTGTTATATATAATTATGGCCCAGCAGTATATCCAAACGTGCACTTTTTCAAATTTTTGAGAACTCATGCTAGCTCAGTTTCAAATTCTCTACAAAAACAGTATTTGGCGTGGATAGGCATCGATATGATATCTTAATAATTTTCAAACTACGTAACTCTAACTTGTTGCAATTTTAGTAAGATTTGAATAAAAACACACAATCTCGCTGAAAAAGTTCTAACCAAAAACGACAAAAACAATATTTTCATATTACTTTCATTGAGAATCTTCTATCACAAACATTTCTAGAAGCAAAATTGCCGTAACGTAGACTCGCTGTGCATTTTATTACAGAAATTCTTATACTTTTCATAAAAATATATGCGTGTTGACAACAAATTAACATCAATTTGCTCTAACTTGTTGCAGTTTTAGTAAGATTTGAATAAAAACACAGAATTTCGCTTAAAAAGTTCTAACCAAAAACGACAAAAACAATATTTTTATACAACTTTCATTAAAAAATCTTTTACCACAAGCATCTTGATAAGCAACATTTCAGTTACGTAGGCTCATTGTTCATTTTTATTACGAAAATTAACTCAAAATTGAACAAAAATCACACAATTACACATCTCACATAAATTTTTACAAAAATCGACATCATGTCATAAATTATACAAAAAATGACATTTCAATTCAACACACGATAAAAATTTTATAAAAATCACCCAATTACACATCATCTCATATAAAATTTTACAAAACTGACATCATATCACTTGAAATTATACAAAATATATGTATGTTGATCACAAATCAACATAAACTTGAATAAAACACACAATTTCGTTGAAAAATTTGCAAATGTTTTACACTTTTTTATAAAATGTATCGCACAAAATTAAAAGAAATCACAATTTTTTAAATTATATCACGCCATTATGAAATCGTAGATTGATTTTTTTGAAATTTAAACTTTGTAACTGTAAAATAACTTCAAATACTAATATTTTAGCTTTAGATTTTGTAATTATTGCAGATTCGTGAAAAACAAAAGCAGAGTAAAAATAAAAAAAAACACAAACACTTTGTAATAAACAAATATATTGTTCTTATTTCGTATAATACTTAATAATATAAAAATAATTGTACAGCTGAATGTCTTATTTTCTAAAAATTCGCTAGCAATTTACAAAACTGTAGTTTGAGGTGTACAACATTTCAAATTAAAAAGGCTGCAAGTAATAAAATCAGAATTTCATTGTGTCATTTTAAAGTTTAAGATGCTCCCAATCTAGAATTCTCTTCGTTTTTTATATTGATGACATCTGCTTTAGAGGCGTTTTTCTAACGGCCCTTTTTTGGAGGCGTTTCCTTATCGGCGTTCTTCTGACTGAACCTTTTTGATGTGGACTTGGATGAGTAGCTGGTGTTTTAAATTTATATTCTAAATCGGACTCGCAGTTACAGTTTTACAAATTTTAAAATAAAAAGGGATGGAGACATTGCGTACGTCACACAGCAGACAGGTTGGCTCTTGTAAAATTCAGTGATGACGAATCACGACAAATAATAATAAAACGTCGCTGAGGGTCAAGTCTTTCGATAAATATATATCAAAACCTGATTTAGAAATTTGCACATGACTTAATTTATATGAAATATTGTATGAAATTGCAAATAGAAGGCTTTTAAACTATATGTTTTCTTAATTATGCAGAGAGTGCTTGTTTATATAGGGAGGCAGGTTGGCCGAATGGTTAAGGCGTCAGATTTAAGCTCTGATCTCGAGAGAGAATACGGGTTCGATTCCCGTACCTGCCATATTTTTTTTATATATTTATTATGAAAGTCTTGATTTTAAGTTAGTTTATTCACGACGGCTCTACCAGAACAAACGACTGAGCTCCTTTTCGACTAAAATGGACCAAGAGCGGAAGATGTCCAACGTCTTAAGTCTGGCGAGAATACGGAGAAAAATATATTATCACAGCTTGATGACAAAATGCAAAAAGTTTTAAAGTCCAAATTAACTGATCACGATGAATGGAGGCAGTACAACCAAGTGTTACAAAGATTCCTTCATTTCACAAACCAGGCACGGCAGCCAATCAAAATACCTATTGAAACAAACAGTAACAGCCTATCAAATGCCGTTATTTTATCTACACTTCCCAAAACTTTTAAGAAAAAAGCTGAAGTTTTCCTACGCATTTTGAGTGCCTCAAACGATGTGAGCTGGGATCACAAGGGTACCGTTACTATAAAGGGTGAAATTTTACCGGCGTCTAGCATAGTCGATTTAGTTCACGACACTCTGATGCCTCGAAAAACTATTAATCCACCCGGACGCCTACAGTTTGCTGATTACATCAAAGACCTTAACGTTGCTAATGTGCTGCTAGTTAAACTTAAACAGCAAAAAGTGCCAGCCCCGACTGGTACTACAGGAAAACCCGAAATGGAAACTGATAACTGCGAGTCCGATTTAGAATATAAATTAAAAACACCAGCTCTTCATCCAAGTCCACATCAAAAAGGTTCAGTCAGAAGAACGCCGATAAGGAAACGCCTCCAAAAAAGGGCCGTTAGAAAGACGCCTCTAAGGCAGATGTCATCAATATCAAAAACGAAGGGAATTCTAGATTGGGAGCATCTTAACTTTAAAATGACAATGAAATTCTGATTTTATTACTTGCAGCCTTTTTAATTTGAAATGTTGTACACCTCACACTACAGTTTTGTAAATTGCTAGCGAATTTTTAGAAAATAAGACATTCAGCTGTACAATTATTTTTATATTATTAAGTATTATACGAAATAAGAACAATATATTTGTTTATTACAAAGTGTTTGTGTTTTTTTTTATTTCTACTCTGCTTTTGTTTTTCACGAATCTGCAATAATTACAAAATCTAAAGCTAAAATATTAGTATTTGAAGTTATTTTACAGTTATAAAGCGTAAAATTTCAAAAAAATCAATCTACGATTTCATAATGGCGTGATATAATTTAAAAAATTGTGATTTCTTTTAATTTTGTGCGATACATTTTATAAAAAAGTGTAAAACATTAGCAAATTTTTCAACGAAATTGTGTGTTTTATTCAAGTTTATGTTAATTTGTGATCAACATACATATATTTTGTGTAATTTCAAGTGATATTATGTCAGTTTTGTAAAATTTTAAGTGAAATGACGGGGTCAGAACATTTTTCAACGAAATTACGTGTTTTTATTCAAATTTATGTTAATTTGTGGTCAACATACATATATTTTGTATAATTTCAAGTGACATGATGTCAGTTTTTGTAAAAATTTATATGAGATGATGTGTAATTGGGTGATTTTATAAAATTTTTATCGTGTGTTGAATTAACATGTCATTTTTTGTATAATTTATGTGACATGATGTCGATTTTTGTAAAAATTTATGAGATGTATAATTGTGTGATTTTCGTTCAATTTTGAGTTAATTTTCGTAATAAAAATAAACAATGAGCCTACGTAACTGAAATGTTGCTTATCGAGATGCTTGTGGTAGAGGATTTTTCAATGAAATTGCGTGTTTTGATGGTGTCATAACCTTTTTTTCAACGAATTGCGCGTTTTTATTCAAAAATTATGTTAATTTGTGGTCAACATACATATATTTCCATCAAACCTACAAGAATTTTTGAATTTTGTTTATCGAAATGATTGTGGTAGTAGATTTTTTCAACGAAATTGTGATTTATTTTAATTTTGAGCGATGCATTTTATAAAAATGTGTAAAATATTTGCAAAATTAAGCATAGTTTATGTAACATGATGTCGATTTTGTAAAAATTTATGTGAGATGATGTGTAATGCGTGATTTTTGTTCAATTTTCGTCGTATGGTGAGTAAAAATGTCGTTTTTTATATAATTTCAAGTGACATGATGTCAGTTTTTGTAAAAATTTATGTGAGATGATGTGGACCAGAACATTTTTCAGCAAAAGTGCGTGTTTTTATTTCAATTTTATGTTAATTTGTGGTCAACATGCATATATTTTCATCAAAAGTATAAGAATTTTTGTAATAAAATGCACAGCGAGTCTACGTTACGGCAATTTTTCTTCTAGAAATGCTTGTGGTAGAAGATTTTTCAATGAAAGTTGTATAAAAATATTGTTTTTGTCGTTTTTGGTTAGAACTTTTTCAGCGAAATTGTGTGTTTTTATTCAAATCTTACTAAAACTGCAACAAGTTAGAGCAAATTGATGTTAATTTGTTGTCAACATGCATATATTTTTATCAAAAGTATAAGAATTTCTGTAATAAAATGCACAGCGAGTCTACGTTACGGTAATTTTGCTTCTAGAAATGTTTGTGATAGAAGATTCTCAATGAAAGTAATATAAAAATATTGTTTTTGTCGTTTTTGGTTAGAACTTTCAAATTCAAATATTCGCGTGAAAATTCAAAATTAAAAGGACCGCCGCGAGAAGTGAGCACGCAGAAAACAAAGATGGCCGACACCCCGGGAAGTTTAAATTCAAAAAATCTGAAAAATTTCTTGTAGTAGGTAGGGACAATGGAAATCGCGTTAACCATTCATGCGCGCCGCCGCGTAATTCCGGAAGCAAATTAAAAATGGCCGCCGCGTAATTTAATCAGTAGCACATATGAAAATTAATTAGGTCAATCCGCGAAATTAATTGGGTCAAACCGCGGAATTAATTAGGTCAAACCGCAAATTTAATTCGCGGAATTAACTTGATTGCTCTACTTTGGCTGCCCCTCTACTACTCACTCTGTTAACCAATTATTTGTCCGATCGTCAACAAGCTGTCAGTTTGCATGGTCAACAATCTGAATTTTCTAATATTACGTCGGGACTACCGCAAGGTTCTATTTTAGGACCAGTTTTCTTTACGATTTACACTTCTTTACTTCCCTCTGTGCTGCAGTCATGTACCTCTCATTTTTACGCGGATGACTTACAAATTTATAAATCGTTTAAACCTGAAAAAGTTGTCGAAGCGTGTGAAGCGATAAACAAAGATTTGCAGAGTTAGCAAAAATATCTGAGCAGCATGCTATGACACTCAACCTAGGTAAATCAGCAGTATTAATATTCGGTAAAAGAAGTGACCAATTAAAAATATTTTTTTTTGTAAATATTAAGATCAATAACCAAACTTTACCTGTAGTTGAATCGGCAAAGAAGTGAGGTGTAACGCTTGATAGCGGGTTAAGGTTTAAACAGCACGTATCAAACTGTTTGCAAAGTGCATATTGTAACCTTCGACTGATATTTCAAAATCGTCAAGTTCTCAATCGAAAAATCAAGATTATGCTGTCTTATCAAAATTTGATTTTTGTGATTCAGTATATGGTCCTTGCTTAGATGCACGGAACAAATCTAGGATTCAGAAAGAAAGAGTTTCGCATACATTAAAAGAAATTAATTGGCTTAATATGAGCAACAGACTTTACCTTCACGCTGCCTCCCTCTATCACAAAGTAATCGCTACTGAATGTCCACCATATCTGTATAACACTATTACATATCGCACCGATGTCCATAACTTAAATTTAAGATTCAGGGGTAAAATGAATATACCTTTACTTTCTAGCGAGCAAGGTAAAAGATGTTTTTTATACTGTATTGCAAAACTTTACAATGATTTGCCCCTGGATATTAAAATGCTATCACCTTCTAGGTTTCGGTGCCGCCTTAAACAACTACTTCTTTGTCCAATTACACCTGCTGCAATTAAATGAGTGTTTTTTTCATCATCTTTTGAACTTTTGATTCTTAGACTTACCTATACATATATTTTGTGGTTAATTAAATCAGAAAAATTTTCAAAATAACTTGTGGTGCTGTTTCGATGCGCATTCTCATTTTTATTTAATATTTAAATTATTTGTTTACTTAGTTTTACGTTTAGTTTTTAGTTTGTGTGCAGGGTTAAGTGGAGGAGCGGTCTGCAACTATGTTGCCCAACTGAACTTCGCCCTGCACTAATAATATTACATGTAAGTAGAACAGTCGTGACTATAGCGGCCATTTTGGATTGGGACATGGCGGCCATCTTGTTTAATCGGATCAATTAAAAGTCAATTAAACCGCGAATTAAACCGCGAATCAGATGCTCTAATTAATGTCGCGGATTGACCTAATTATTTTTGATGTGTGCTACTGATTAAATTACGCATTAGCTTCCGATTAAATTACGCATTAGATTTTTTAATTTGCTTCTGGAATTACACGGCGGCCATTTTTAATTTTCGCGGGAATATTTGAAATTTGAATTTTTTCCGATTTTTTTCTAAGTTCCATTATTTGAATTTTAAACTTCCCGGGTGTCAGCAGCCATCTTGGTTTTCTGCGCGCGCACTTCTAGCGGAAATATTTGAATTTCAAATTGTTAAATCTATCTCGCTCTTATTTGTCTTGGTTGTCTCTCTCGTGCATTCACAGGACTATTTATATTTAAAAAAAGCTATTTGCGTCGGGCCCAAGTGGGATTCGAACCCTAGTTGCCTGGCCAGTATCCCCTAGACCTAACCCCTAGACTAGCGAGGTGTCTTAGAAATTTAAGGTTTTGAGCGGTGTGCCATTCCGCTAGAGTACCGCTATGCTATCATATTATAAAATTATTTATTTCCTGAAAATTATAATTAATAACAGATGAACTGCATTGTGCATAATTTAGAACCATAGTAATATTTTTAAAAGGCGTCTTCGTAAGTGTTTCATTTTATCAATAACTTGTTTTATGTAGCGGGCTGTAAATTTTAATCGACAAAAAGGCATTGTTACCGGGGGATTGCGTCTGCTGGACCTTTGTAGCTTATTGTGTTTAAAGCTTGATATAATTTAAAAAAAAAACCGATATTACGATTGGATGTGCCATCATTACTTATATAATTTGTGCCTGCTATATGGCTGGATTATCGAGATTCTCATTGAACTTTCTCTTTTGTTCTGCAGAGAAACCTTGTCTGACGTCATGAGCTCGGTGCATTTTCAAACAAAGAACCAGATTCTAGAAATTCATCGAGTTACAAATTTGAGTTTAATATATTCCTGACATACTTCTGCTGTGCCCTCGCCCATATAAAATAAGACATACGCATTAAATAAATGTATTAAATTATTTAAATAGTTTTATTATTATTTTTATATTAAAGTACGGACACCCGTATTGTTTAAAATAGCATGGCGCAAATTTTAAGGCGCCCGTTTTTGAATTTCAATTGGTAAATCGTCGAAAATTTGAATAATTCGCTTATAAAACCAAGTGAGTTAATCGTTCAGTCGTGCGGGAATTGTACACATTGAAAAAATGTAAAATTAGAAACATGCATCAAATATTTAAATCAAATAATTTAAAAACTCTACAATGAAATTTTATACGGTATTTATAGCAAATGCCCGTTTCTTGGAAAAGTCTGATGCATTGTCGTTGACTAATTGCTAACGGTTTTAGCCTGAGGCCCTTCTCAATGCCGCGTTTTAGAAAGCAAGTTGGTACATGTCCACTTGCACTTCTAAAAGTTGTTGCATTGTCATTAGCCTGGAGTGGAGTGGGGTCGCAAACAAAATTTCGAAGGCTGTGGCAAAAGAAAACGCATTGTTATTGTGTTGGGCTTTATATTCGTTTTACACGAGTGCAGGAGCGCATTCTGGTCTCTGCCTTCGAGTTACACGTGCGAGCATCGTTTTTTTGTGTTTTATATACAAATTTGTGCGTTTTTACGACTTAAAAATGGAACACGAGTTATCTGTGACGGCCATTCTCGACTGGTTCAAGAACGGGCTTCATACCAGCGACGAGTTTATATTGATGGGTTTTAAAATCATCCAGCATAAGATAACTAGCGCATGTGTAGTTCTGGACCCTAATTACATGCTAATTTATTCGGATCTGTGCCAAGCTGTTGGGAGAATTAAAGCAGGCCGGTCAATGGCGACTCTTACTGTAAGTACAAAAAATTTTTAAAACGTTATTAAAATGTACACGAGTTTCTTTCCTTACTCAATTGTTATTATACATTTTTAAAATCGGTACATACACCTTAGAAACAAACGTATAAAATTATCAATTTTTGCAGGTGGATCCAACTGAACCAGCAAGGGATTTAATTATGGGGTCGTGTAATCGCAGACCGGAGGAATCGGAGGGTGGAAGCAAGTCGCTATCGGTAGATGTAAGTGTCCTAGCATTTTTGTATTTAAATTAATTATTCCTGTTTTATGCAAGCTAAAATAACTAGCTACCGATCACTATACGGCGTTCAGTTTTACTTTTTTTTTTTTTTTTTATTACATACACGTGATTTACAATCTGCTCTATAGGAGCAATAAGTAAATTGGATTAATGTATTACACATGAAGGGAGAAGCAGCCCAGTAGCTACACTCCGAATTAACTACTTTTGAGTTATGGGTTGAATAGAAAAACTTTTCTTAACTAAAGCTATGGATCTACATCTGTGGGCCATCTTCTTTTTAGTCTTCTTCTTACCTCTAGTGGGACGCTAAGAGTACTAGCTTCTTCATTTGGATGTCCAGGGAGACTATTTAGGTATCTTCTGGTTAGGTCGCGGATTTCATCATTGACGAACGGAATGCCTGAGTCATCATGTATGGTTTTATTGCTGACATACCAGGGGGCATTGAGAATTATTCTTAAAATTTTGGACTGCAACCTTTGGATGATCTGGGTGTTCGAAGGTTTAGCACAGCCCCAAAGCTGTACCCCGTATGTCCATATCGGCTTGATTATGCATTTGTATAAGAGAATCTTATTGTTTACTGTGAGTTTCGATTTTCGTCCTATTAGCCAGTTCATTTGTTGTATCTTCAAGTTGATTTGTGTTTTTTTGTTCTTAATGT